>JARVJO010000365.1:25067561-25077944 GCA_031762555.1 Cynodonichthys magdalenae | reverse complement strand
CTGATTGGCTGCTCGGGTCTGAGCTGCGCTCTGATTGGCTGCTCGGGTCTGAGCTGCGCTCTGATTGGCTGCTCGGGGTCTGAGCTGCGCTCTGATTGGCTGCTCGGGTCTGAGCTGCGCTCTGATTGGCTGCTTGGGGTCTGAGCTGCGCTCTGATTGGCTGCTCGGTTCTGAGCTGCGCTCTGATTGGCTGCTCGGGGTCCAGTTCGGGGCGCAGATTGAACTGATCCATGTGGATCATTTCAGGAACCCTTCAGTCCGTCGGAGGAACATGTGTTGGTGGTCCGCCTGCTGGTCAAACATCTGCACGCCTTCTCCAACAGCCTGAAGCCAGAGCAGCTGCCTTCTTCCTCATCATCTTCACCTTCAGCCCACTCACACACACACACCAGCCCACTGGAGGAGTTCAAGAGGTCAGCGCGCACACACACACACACTCTCTCTCTCTCCAAGGCTTTACTTTATTTAATGTACTTTATGAAACTTCTCTAGTTTTATTAACCTGACCGAGCCACACCTGGACAGGTGGACCACTCCTGGACCACGGGTGGACCACACCTGGACGGGTGGACCACACCTGGACAGGTGGTCCACAGCTGGACCACACCTGGACAGGTGGACCACTCCTGGACCACGGGTGGACCACACCTGGACAGGTGGACCACTCCTGGACCACGGGTGGACCACACCTGGACAGCTGGACCACACCTGGACAGGTGGACCACAGCTGGACCACACCTGGACAGGTGGTCCACAGCTGGACCACACCTGGACAGGTGGACCACAGCTGGACCACACCTGGACAGGTGGACCACTCCTGGACCACGGGTGGACCACGGGTGGACCACACCTGGACAGGTGGTCCACAGCTGGACCACACCTGGACAGGTGGTCCACAGCTGGACCACACCTGGACAGGTGGACCACTCCTGGACCACGGGTGGACCACACCTGGACAGGTGGACCACTCCTGGACCACGGGTGGACCACACCTGGACAGCTGGACCACACCTGGACAGGTGGACCACAGCTGGACCACACCTGGACAGGTGGTCCACAGCTGGACCACACCTGGACAGGTGGACCACAGCTGGACCACACCTGGACAGGTGGACCACTCCTGGACCACGGGTGGACCACGGGTGGACCACACCTGGACAGGTGGACCACACCTGGTCCACAGCTGGACCACACCTGGACAGGTGGACCACAGCTGGACCACACCTGGACAGGTGGACCACACCTGGACAGGTGGACCACAGCTGGACCACTCCTGGACAGCTGGACCACTCCTGGACAGGTGGACCACTCCTGGACAGGTGGACCACAGGTGGACCACACCTGGACAGGTGGACCACAGCTGGACCACTCCTGGACCACGGGTGGACCACACCTGGACAGGTGGACCACAGCTGGACCACTCCTGGACAGGTGGACCACTCCTGGACCACAGCTGGACCACTCCTGGACAGGTGGACCACACCTGGACAGGTGGACCACTCCTGAACAGGTGGACCACAGCTGGACCACTCCTGGACAGGTGGACCACTCCTGGACCACGGGTGGACCACACCTGGACAGGTGGTCCCAGTCATGACTGAGTCTTCAACGTGTCTCTGATGCTTGTTGTCCTGCAGGGTGGTGGTGCAGCGGTTTGTGCAGCAGAAGCTCTTCCTCTTCCTGCAGCACTGCTTCGGACACTGGCCTTTAGACGCCTCCTTCAGAGCCGTGAGTTTCTGGTCCGATCAGAACCAGAGCCGTTTAAAGGACCCAACAGAACCTGACCTGTCCTGTGTGTTCAGGTCCTGGAGACGTGGCTCAGCTACATACAGCCCTGGAGATACACCGCAGAGAAAAGCAACCCTCAACCGGACCAGAACAGAACCGTTCCAGATAAATGGTGAGTTCTGACGTGCGACCCGCTCCGCTGAACGGTACACATGGTTTTTATCCTGACAGACGGGTCGGGCTTTCTCCTGCAGGGAGCCGTTTGTTCACGAGAACCTGCTCCTCTACACCAAGCTCTTCCAGGGGTTCCTGAACCGGGCCCTGAAGACGGACCTGGTCAACGCCAAGAACGCCCTGATGGTGTTCCGAGTGGCCAAAGTGTTCGCTCAGCCCAACCTGGCCGAGATGATCCAGAAAGGTGAAGTCACCGGGTTCTGGTTCTGGTGGGGAAGTTTGGACTTGGTTCTACCCGGTTCTGTCTCTGCAGGCGAGCAGCTGTTCCTGGAACCAGAACACGTCCTCCACCACCGGCAGCCCCGCGGCTACCTGACGCCGAGCCAGGGGGGCAGCTACCTGTCGTCACGGCAACGCGTGGTGACGGACAGCGTGTTCAAGGTGAAGAGTCACGTGTACTCTCTGGAGGGCCAGGACTGTCAGTACCGACAGATGTTCGGTTCTGAGCTCAGAGGAGCGGTGAGTCTCTGGGTTCTGGGTTCTGGGTTCGTACCCCGTCCAGGAGCTCACAGGTTCTCGGTTCCGTCTCCAGATCCTGAACTTCATCCAGATCATCGCTCAGGCCCGGCAGACCGCCAAGAGGATCTCGGATCAGGCTAACGAAGTGGCGGCCAACACCTCCTTCCTGTCCTGGTTCGGACTCGGCTCGTCAGACTTCAACAACACGTTCACCGGCGCCGAGTCCGAGGACAGCGGGGAGTGTCTGAGGAGGACCCATGAGCTTCTGGACCGAGCCCTGGAGAACCTGAGTCTCATCTTTAAGGTCAGTTCTCCTCTGATCCCGCCACAGGAAGTAGAATTTCAGCTGTGTGACTCACTTCCTGTGTGCTTGCAGCTGAACCAGGGTCAGCTGGTCCAGCTCATGTCCAGCCTCGGCTCGTCTCCGGACGACGGACTCTCCAAGCAGCTGCCGGACTGCGTCCGGGGCGAGAACGGGCTGGTCCTGACGGACCTGGGCCGGAGGCAGGTGGGTGTTGGGCCTGCGGGGTCAGGGTCTGGACTAGCAGCTGTAATCTGACTCCGCCCACTTTTGTGTCTGCGCAGATCATCAACGGACTGCGCCGGTTCGACCTTCAGTACCAGGGAGACCCGGAGCTGCAGCCAATCAGGAGCTATGAGAATGCCCTGCTGGTCCGGTTCTTGTACCGGGTCTCGTCTCTGGTCAACAACAGCGTGAGTCTGTGCAAAAGTCTTAATCCGGTTCACGGGTCCTTAAACAAATGTTTATTTTTAGCCACTTAATAAATATCTTACCTGATGTAGATAACTGTTTCTGACTGGATTAACGAGCTAATGGCTAGTCTGGGACCAGGACCAGGTGGATCCCTCTGTGTTCAGACTAGTCTTTGGCTCATTAGTCCAGTCTTTCCCTCGGACCTCCTAATCTGAGGGGATTGACCCTCAGGTTCTGTGTTCCTTCCTCTCAGCTGGAGGGTCACATGACCGCCCTCTGCTCGCGCCCGGACTTCCTGGGCCGGCTCGGTCGGCACTACCTGACGGATCCGGACTCGTGGGTGAAACTGAGGCAGAGCCCGACGAGCCGGCGCACCGCGGAGCGGAGCCGGCAGCCCCGGCTGAGCCTGCGGCTCCTGGCCAGCTACAGGACCCTCCTCCTGCTGCTCCTCTTCTACGCTCTGGGGGCCCTGCTGTCCCTCGGACCCGTGTCCAGCACCGCGCTCCTCGTGGCGGGGGCGGTTCTGTACGGAGTTCTGATGACGCTGTTTGGAGACAAACTGAAAACTCAGTGAGCCCAACAGGAAGCTGAGCTTTGGGTCGGTTCTGATGTTTCCTGCGACCGGACTTCTTCTAAGGTTTTATATTTGTTGCTCCTGCAGGCCGAAACTTTCAGCTGATGGATTAAAGTCTTTTATTTTGAAAATAAAATTCAGTAAAACATTGAAGTTTTGTTTTTTTCTGCAGACTTATTTTACTTTATCACAAATTCCGTCTGTTAGCAAAATATCTCGTGAACCTCAAACCGCAGGAGGAACATCTTCACACGCCACTCTAATTCAAGATGGCCGCCACTTTTTGAGTTAAAAACATTAAAATATTTACATTTAGAAAATGTCTCAGATCAATATTTATCACTAATTTAAAGTTGCAGTAAAATAATTTTGAAAGACAACTTTTGTAGAAATTGTCTTTCAGAGTTTCAAAATAAAATTAGAGAACTGTTTTAGTCAAACAGTGAATATCTGTTAATGACTCTCAGCTACTACCACCGGAAGTTTTACTTCAGTCGGTCAAATCCACTGAATTATAAACATTTAATTAGGTGGATTAGCTGTGGCGGCCATCTTGAATCAATCAGTTCAGATATTTTGCTAACAGATGGATCCGTTTGACCCGGCAGGAATCCGAGCTGCAGAACTTCTGCCAAGTGTAAACAAACAAATGATAAATAACTTCCTGTTTTATTTTTATACATTAATAATAGGGAAAATCACTTCCGGTTTTATTTGTAAATAAAATCACATTGTTTTATTTTTATAAGAGTAATGACAAATCAGTTCCTGTTTCACTTTTTTCAAATAAAATTAATAAGTAAACCACTTTGAAAAATGAAATTAACGATAAATAAACCACTTCCGGTTTTATTTTAATGAAACTAAATTCACAACAAACCGGCAGCTAGTGTCGAGTTTACAGAATAAATCTAAAAACTTTGCAAAATGTTTGTTTCTGTTCAGGAAGTTTTAATCATTTAAAACTAAAATTAAAAGTTTAGATTTGTTCTCTGGTTCTGATCAGAGAAACAGAACAAAGTCCAGTTTTGTTTCTGTAAACATTTTAAAATTGAAACTGACAAAATTGTTCAGACAGCACCTTAAAAAAAAAGTTTGATTCTTGTCTAAAAATTAGGATTATGACTAAACTGTTTTATAATTACTGAACGCCGCTGTTGGCAACTTTATAAAAATCTACAATGTTAAATTTATTATATTCTTCTGCTGAGCTGTTAGCTTCCACAGTTAGCATGTAGCTACTTTTGCAGATTTAAACAAACAAAAACAGTTATTTAAATTTATAAACAACAAAACAAAGACATAAAAACAAAACTTTGTGTCGGATTAAAATTATTTATTTCACTCGGATTAAACTCACTCCGAGTTTTAGTCCGTTAGAAACGGTCTCCGTCTATTACCTGGAACACGATGACCTCAGGTTAAAGGTCGTAACAGTTTATAAATCAGTTACCTGCTCAGTTTGTTCACTTTTTATTAAAAACAAAATGTGTAGCAACTCTTTACTAAAATTAGAAAACGTTACAAAGTAAAGAGAATGTGGTGTTCCAGGTAATAGCCACCGGCTTCCTGTCTGCTTGAGTTTAGTTTCCTATTCATAATAAAAAAATATAAAACAGACGTTTTGATTCATCAGTAAAGTGACAGAAAAAACTTTCAAATCAGGTGTAGCTCAGGTCAGGTGTAGTACCGCTCGTGTCCACACGGCGGCAGTGTTTCACTGAGGAGGACCCTAAAGCTGCACATTGGGAGATTTTCTTATTGTCGCCCTCCAGCGGCCGACGAGCTCAACTACAATTTATATCAGTCTTTTTATCTCCTGATTTATTGCACTTTAAACATGTGGTTCTAACAACCAAATTCACAATGAGGTCATATTTGGTGTGGTAGAAGCAGAGTCATCTCAGGTGAGTTTAAATGTTAGAACAGGCTGCAGGTGACATGAATTCCTTCAAAGTTTTATACAATTTTATTTCTATCAAAGACAAACCATCTCCATAAACCACACCATTAACTTGTTTTAACTCAGATGTTTGTGTTTATGTTATTTAGCTGAGAATCAGAAAACAAAGCACACATGAGCACAAATATATTTCAAATTTCAATGGCTTTATTTTATGTATATAGATTTGTATATATTTATATATATTATATATATATTTCTGTAACAACTTTTACTCAGTTGTTTGATTATCATCTTTTGTTCAAACAACAGACACAAAGACCGGAGCATTCCACATCATCATATCTTACAAAAGAGTCAGAAAACAAGCCGAGTGTGTGTGTGTCACACACACTCTACATACATCTGTGTACACGGCTCGAGCTTCTGTCAAACAACTGAAACTCGGAGGGAAGGAGACGAGCAGACAGAGCGAGGAGGAGGAGGAGGAGGAGGAGGGACTGGATGAAGCTGAACGGGTCGATTCTGTTGCATAGATCGAAGCAAACAGGAGGACAGAACCACAGACGAGATGGACAGAGGACACACACGGAGACACACGGAGACACACACACACACACAGGAAGCACAGGATGGTTAGGTACATCTTCATCCAGGTTCAGAGTCCGAAATGCTGAGGTCTCTGCAGGTCCAGACCCGGTTCTGACTGAGGTCTCTGCAGGTCCAGACCAGGTTCTGACTGAAGTCTCTGTAGATTTTTATTAGATTAAATTCAGAACCAAACAGAATCAGAACTTTAGGTCCAGGTTTTATGTGAAGCTGAAGTTCTGGTGCTGCTCAGCTTCACATCAGAACCTTTAAAGAACTTTAAAATTAAATATAATATAAAAACTTTTTTGACAGGAAGTGAATAAAAACATTCAGGATATTTGGCACCACGGACAGGTCAGAACCTGGACCTGGTTGGATCGGGACTCAGAACCTCAGTGTTTCTGATCAACATGAACACAACTCATTCACTCTATGAACATGAATTCATGTCACAGCTGCAGGAACTGAAGTTCTTTGTTCTGATGGAGATAGCGTAGCTTAGCACAAACACTGGGAGTGGAGGGAAACTGTTAGCATTCATTAGCTTCACAGAGAATTTAGCCAGAAAAATTTTATCACTGGTTCCAATAAGTTCAATAAACTGAAGCTTTGAAAGAAACGTTTTTTCTTTCTTGATGAGATGAAACTTTCAACACACGACGGAACAAAAAGGTCAAAGGTCAAACTTCTCATGAAGCTCCACGTGAGAATAAATTAATTTGTTCTGTGGTGACACACACCGATGACATGAAAAGGTAAAAATGTGGCCCCTCAGCAGACCCTAACAGAACCACGAGCTCCACAAACACCTGAACAAACGTTCTGCTTCCTGTGATCGGTGCCGTCTGTTACCATCGATAAACCTGACTGAGCCTCAGAGTGACCTTTGACCTCTGCTGATTCGTCTGTTCACCGTGATGATGGGACTGATCAGACAGAACTGACATGGATGGATGATGGTTGGATGGATGATGGATGGATGGAGCCAGCCTGAACCTGAGGCTTGTTTGTCTGTGATGAGTTCAGGGACACTCTGTAAACCTGAGGTGTGATGGTTGGAGGATGTTTCTGGATGAAGGAGGCGATGGAAACAGAATCTGATGATGATGATGATGTGTGTGTGTCGCCTCACAGTGCAGTGTGTGTGTGTGTGTGTGTGTGTGTGTGTGTGTGATGGTTCATTCCGTACTAAAACATGCAGAACACAGAACATTGAACACAGATACTGAACAGTTAGTTTTCTCCAAATGCAGTTTTTCTCTTATTTTTTTGTGTTTTAGGTTTTTACACAGAACACGACAGAACCAATCGCACCAGGTTGGACATATTGCTTTAAACCACCAAAGTCTGTATATATGTCATGCATGCCACATAGATGATATCATGTTTATACAAAAATAACACCAACGCCTATAACTGGGTATCATAGTAATTACAGAAACAAAAACCTTTTCAGTCTTTTTTGCAGTTAAATAATATTTATATCTTTCTATTTATATCTGATATATACTCACACACATATCAAAGATAAATACTCAAAGGATATAAATATAGAAGTAATTATGACTTCCAGCTGTGATATTCCAGTTTGTTTGAAGCTTTTTTTATTCTGCAGCTTTGAAGATGAGAAGGTTCTCTGGAGAATCAGCCGACAGGAAGCGGTTCTGTCGGAACGTGACGGTGGCGTTGCTCCAGTCCTGATGGGAAGCTGCAGCGAGTCCAAAAATCAAGAGACAAAGTCAGAAAAGCAGGTGAAGATTCAGTCTGGGCTGTTGGATCAGAACAAACGGGGCCGGTCCGAGCAGCCCCACATACCTGCTGAGCAGGGGGCCAATCGTCAGCCGGTTGTTAAAGCTATGCTGGGTGCTGATTGGCTGGTTGCCCCTCTGCAGGTAGGACAGTATTTACACACAGGTGTTCAGCAGGAAGAGGAAGTGATGTCACGAGAGCTTTAACTGTCCCGCTCTCCTCTCAGGAACAGGTCCTGGATCCTCTACAGCCGTGTCCTGTCTCAGGCTCCACCTCAGGCCTGGTCAGAACCAGACGACCGGACCAGACCAGACCAGGTTTTTATTTTTACCTTCTTTGGTCAGAATTTAAAACGATGTTTTAAACATTTAATGAACAGAAAACCTCTGAAATCAGCTAGGAGTCAGAGACCCGGGTCAGATGAGTCCAGACGTGTCGTCACATGGGTCTGGGTCTGAGGATAGTCTTTAAAGTCTGTCTCATTTCCAGGTTTTATCAGGTTTTCAGGTCAGACGGGGGTACTGAACTGAGGCACAGCGATGCTTCACACTGTTCATGTTAGCTACATGCTAGTTAGCACATGTAGCAGGAATCATGTTTATGATAAAATGTAAACATTTGAACACCAAAACCTTGAAAGGAGACTTCCTGTTGGGTCAAAGTAAAAAACTTGTCTTGTTTTGACTCAGATTTCTTTGGACGAGTTGGGAGGTGGGGCTACACATAAGTGGGCGGGCCTTCACAGACCACACCCCTCACTAAGAGGCGGAGCCTGAAGCAGGACACAGCTGTGACTCCACCTGCTGACAGCTGAGAACAGATCGACTGAGTCATGATGTTTGATGCAGAGAAACAATAAAAACCTGTACACTCCTCACAGCTGGACTCCAGCTGCTCATGGATCCAAATCTCTCAGTGTTTGGTGTCACAACATCTCAAAGGAACAATGTTCATGTAAAAAAAGGGCTGATGACACTACATTAAGATTCCAACTAAATGGCCGACAGGAAGTAAACAAGTCACTGCAGGTTTCTGAGCCCTAACATCAGGTGACCAGGACGACACACGTGGCATAAATATTCAGAGAGCTGTAAAAAGACAAGAGTCCACGGTAGATTCTGCTCATTCATGTACGGTGCTGTCACCAAACTCTTCAGCCTATACATATTTATTCATATATCTCCAAAATATTAAAAAGTACTTAATATAAAAATACAGAAGAATTGTAAAAAATGAGCAAAACATTGAGTTTTATATGAAAACCATGCAAGAAATATTCCTTAGTTAGTTAAATAGTAACTCTAAAGATTGAGGAAAGAAAGGGAATGAAAGGGAAGTGGTCGGATGAAGGCGAACTGCCAACAACTCGATTTCATGTAAACATTGTAGAGGTCCTTCAGACTTGGTTCGGCAGTGACAACTGAAGATTTTCTCTGGTATTTTTGGTCATGTTTGGAGTACCGGGCAGAGGGGGGTGGGTGGGGCTCAGTAACAATGACAAAACAACATCCTATAAAATATGGCTCTGAGTAAATAGAAAAAGTTTATCTGCGGGGAGAATAACCTAGTCATGAGAAACGCTGGAAGTATGGCAGTAAGAAGCACGTTACCTCAGTAAGGTGTCTTATTTCAGTGACAGGTTTGATGGCTGTTTGTCGGAATAAGAGGAGATTCAAACACGCCGCTGCCTCTAACTGCAGGGTGCCTCCTACTTCTGTATCACCTTTAATCAGCAGGAAGTGGCGAGCGGCGGTGGGGACACAGTGGATTTAACTCTACAGGCTGACTGGTGACATCATCAGTCTCCCATAAACCTCAGCGTGGCTTCCACAGCGACGCCTGTCAAACACAGCAGAGCCATGATGAGGATGATCAGCTCACTGCTGGCCGTGTGATGTCACTGACAGCTGATTTTACGTCTGACAAACACAAAAAGAAGTGGACAAATGGTCCAGAGAGCTCCATCTACTTCCTGTCTATTGGACTGAACTTCCTGTCTGTTGGACTGAACTTCCTGTCTGTTGGACTGAACTTCCTGTCTATTGGACTGAACTTCCTGTCTATTGGACTGAACTTCCTGTCTATTAGACTGAACTTCCTGTCTGTCTGTTGAACTGAACTTCCTGTTTGTTGGACTGAACTTCCTGTCTGTTGGACTGAACTTCCTGTCTGTTGGACTGAACTTCCTGTCTATTAGACTGAACTTCCTGTCTATTAGACTGAACTTCCTGTCTGTCTATTAGACTGAACTTCCTGTCTGTCTGTTGGACTGAACTTCCTGTCTGTCTGTTGGACTGAACTTCCTGTCTGTTGGACTGAACTTCCTGTCTGTTGGACTGAACTTCCTGTCTGCTGGACCGAACTTCCTGTCTGCTGGACCGAACTTCCTGTCTGCTGGACCGAACTTCCTGTCTGTTGGACCGAACTTCC
>JARVJO010000365.1:24953993-24969907 GCA_031762555.1 Cynodonichthys magdalenae | reverse complement strand
TCCTGCTGGAGGAGCTGTGTCCAGTCCTCCTCCTACTCCTGCTGGAGGAGCTGTGTCCAGTCCTCCTACTCCTGCTGGAGGAGCTGTGTCCAGTCCTCCTCCTACTCCTGCTGGAGGAGCTGTGTCCAGTCCTCCTACTCCTGCTGTGACTCTGGTCAGCCTCCATACCTCCTCCCTGCAGGGAGCCCCTGGAGCTCAGCTGGGATCAGATCAGCTGATGAAGCTCTTCCTGTTTCTAACTTTAAACTAAATTAGTTTTTTTGATATTAAACAATGAAACAGCAGTTTGTGTAATAAACATTGTTATTACCATCTGTTCCTCTCAGATGAAATGCTCCTGCTGGTGTTGGAGCAGAAGGTTCAGGTTCTGACAGGTTTAGTCACATCAGATAATTATAGCCTGGTGACCCCCCCCCTGCTGGGCCAGAGACCAGCTCCTGATCCTGGTTTTCATCTGCAGGAGTCCTCCCCCTCAGAGTCCCCAACCCATCACGTCCTTCCCTTTTGTTTGTCTCTCTTCCTCCCACACCTCCTCCTTCATCCCATCGCTCCTCATCTTCATCTTCATCTTCATCCTCATCCTCCGCCTTCAGCTCAGGAGCAGAATTTCAATCAGAGCTTTAACGTCTGAGTCTCTGTCCCTCCACTTCCAAACGCTCTGATCTATTGATTGGACCGTTTGCAGACCTGACACCCACACACCTGATGTGAGTTAACCCCGCCCCCTCACCTGATGTGAGTTAACCCCGCCCCCTCTGCTTTACCTCCAGTTGAAGAAACAATGTTTTTGTATGTTTTATTCCATCAACCCAGCATCATCTTTAACTTTTTTAGTTCTTTTTTAGGTTAAATGACCCTACAGTGTGCAAAAGTCTTAATCCAGTCCTCATCTTTCTGCTTCCCTACCAGTTAGATGTTTTTATTTAATCTGGGTCGAACGGAACCAAACAGCATCTTCAATTAGGCCTGAACTTCTTCATTGAATAAAAAATCATTTAAATTTGATTAAAAATCCACAGAATCAAAACTTTATTCTCTTAGAAATAAACAAAGCAAACAGATTTGACTATTTTCTTGCTTTGAACCTTCATTTTCATCCACAGAACCCATCAGAACCTTCAACAGAACTCAGAGGAACGACCGTCAGCGTTCAGAAACAAACCATATGGGGGATAAATTCTGCCTCCGGTCCAACCCGACCAGAGCTGCTGGACTTTCTAAATATGGATGTTGGAGCTGCTCTTTGTTAGGAAACTGCAGGCCTGCTGTGTAAACACACACACACACACGCACACACACACACACTGAGCCTCAGCAGAACCGGGATGCAGGAGCTGAAATAAAACTTTTCTCTTACTGATGATTCAGGGGGATGAGGATGAGGAGCAGTCAGAGTTACATCATCAGCCATCATCTCATCCATTATCTGTGTCCCACATTAGTACCAGGCCCGGGTCCGGATTGAGCTCTGAACGGGTCAGCGGGCCAGAACTGAGGCTAACGCAGAGGGACGGAGGAATGCTCACCACCGAGAACCATGCAGAGGATCAGGTCCAGAGCCTGACAGAACCAGAACCAACATGACAGGAAACTCTCCTCTAACCAAGATAAAAGCTCGCAGAATGTTGAAACTAATTAAAAGAAGAAAAAAGTTTTATTTTGAAGGTTTGTAGGAAAACTGAGAAAAAACTGAATCTGCAGATAGAAAAGGTCTGAGTCACGTGACTAAAATAAATTAAACCACGTCACCATCAATGTCCTGTTTTCTGTCAGGTGCTGCCCCCCTGTGGACAAACGCAGAACTACAGGTGTTTCATTACAAAACAGTATCACAGTTTAGGTTGAATTTTGGAACTAAAGTTCAATTTATTATTTTATTTATTGATTTATTTATAAAGTTTAATCCTTTCTTTTTAAAAACAAAATAAATTCTAAATACAATAAAAAATAAAAGGCAGCAGAAAGAAGTAATCTTATATCTGCCCATTTTTTCCAAGAATAAATTCAAATAATATTAATCTACAAATAAAAACAAAACAATCTTTTTAAAAAGACTAAAATAAATTTATTATAGAGAATTTCACGAGCCTTTATTGATCCTGAACCCAGAACCAGGTTCTGTTGGAACTGCTCAGCTACAAAAAGCTAAGCTACTTATAGGTCATAGCTTGTAGCCTATAGCTCATAGCTCGTAGCTCATAGCTAGCCTTCTGCTTCTTTTAGATTAAATTTTTAGTTCACTCAGATTTTTACAGTAAATAGAATTTTCTGGTCGCAGATTTAAAGGTTTTGTTTAAAAATAAAAACTCTTCTTGATTTGAGTGTAATTATCTTCAGATTAAAGCTGAAATTTACAAACAAACAAACAACTGTTTACTCTGAGTTTAACTCGTCTTTGTGATTTTTCCTTTACAGACCGTCTGAATCGGGTCTGTTTGTTCTGGACTTAATGAAAGCTCTGTTTGCTCAGGACTGAAAGGAGACCCCAGAGTCCAGCCTCCCCCCCCCCGTTGGGCCTTCAGCCAGGTTCCACCGCCTGCTGCCTGACGCTGAACAGAAGATCCGGAACCAAGGGCAGCATCAATCAGAGACTGACCAGAACCTCTGCTGGACCATCATCAAGAACCAGGCAGGACGCCGGCAGTGATGAAAGGTCAAAGGTCACTGAGCATTACAGACAGGAAGTAGAAGCTGTGACTCTGCAGCAGGATGAATGGTTTTTGTCTCTGATTGTTCGGAGGTTCTGGTTTGGAGCAGCAGGATCAGGAAGAAGGAACCAGAACCTGCTGCGGATCAGAACCCTGCCTCAGACTGAGCAGATAAAAGGTTTTCATCATTTTAAGATTCTGTTCAGGAAATTTTCTGCTTAGATTAAAAGACGATCTTTAAGGAGAAAAATCTTTGAACAGAAGGTTTCCTGTTTTTAAATTTATTTCACCAAACTGAGGTCGTTCAAAACCCAACAGAAATGTTAGCAAAATATCTCCCCTTTGGGGTCAGAGTGATTCAAGATGGCCGCCACAGCCAACAAAACGTAAACAAAAGGTTTTTAACTCAAACAAATGAGAGCGGTTAACCTGCAACACTCTGACGGTTCTGAGCTCAGTCTGAACTCTGGTTCTGTCGGGTCGTCTTCCTGCAGCTCTGAACCGGGTCAATCTGCACTTGACCCAGATTAGAGGCTCAGATTAAATAAAACCAGGATCAGGTCTGAGGTCTGGGTTTATCCTTCTGTCCAACGACAGACTGAACTCCTTCATGTTTGTTGGTTTTTCATCCTCCTTCAGGAAACACAATCGGTTTTGGTTTTCAGCGGTTACCATGGAAACGGAGAAGCTGGGAGTCGGGTCGGTGTTGATCCGGTTAGTGTTCCTCGGGCAGCTGGTGGGTGTTTGTAACTTAGCAACTCCCTCTGGATGGAGATTGATCTGCAGCTTTGTTCAGGAGTTTCTCTGAGGGGGGGGTCCGGAACAAAGACAGCCTTATTGAGGCCCCCCTCCCCCTGTCCTCGTCTCAGCCCGGGGACTCAGAGGCGTGGGAGGACAAATATTTCAGCTCAGAAACTGTGAAGGAGCTCCAGGTGTTTAAATCCAAATCAGACCGAGTCGGGTCGGTTCTGCTCGTCAGATAAACTGAAAAATCTGAACAGAATCTACTGAGACCCAGGAGGGTGAGACAGAGTGAGACAGAGACGGAGTGAGACAGAGATGGAGTGAGACAGAGATACAGAGTGAGACAGAGATACAGAGTGAGACAGAGACGGAGTGAGACAGAGAGTGAGACAGAGTGAGTGAGACAGAGAGTGAGACAGAGTGAGTGAGACAGAGATGGAGTGAGACAGAGATGGAGTGAGACAGAGATACAGAGTGAGACAGAGATGGAGTGAGACAGAGATACAGAGTGAGACAGATGAAGTGAGACAGAGATACAGAGTGAGACAGAGACGGAGTGAGACAGAGAGTGAGACAGAGTGAGTGAGACAGAGATGGAGTGAGACAGAGATGGAGTGAGACAGAGATACAGAGTGAGACAGAGATGGAGTGAGACAGAGATACAGAGTGAGACAGGATGAAGGAGTGAACCAGCTTGGATTAAAAACTCTGATTCTGAAACTAGAACACGGTTCTGATCCGTTTGTTCTTAAAGACAGTTTGAAAAAAGCAACCAGCCAATAGGAAGCTCAGGAAGTGATCCAGACCGACCAATCAGAGAGCAGAGATCTGTGTTTGTAGAAGCAGAACCTCTGAGAAGATTTTACAAAAACAAGAATTCTTTTCTGTTCTCCAGAGCGACCCGTTCAGACCGGGTCCATTATGTGTGTGTGTGTGTGTGTGTGTGTGTGTGTGTGTCTTTGTGTTGTGTGTCTTTGAACTCAAAGGGTGACTCTTTGTGGAGCTCTGACCTTCCAGATTTGAATAATCAGAAAAAGCAGCGTCTCAGCGGAGCGTGGAGGCTCCTCTCCTCCTGTGGGCGTTCAGAACTCAGACACATTCCAAACGGATCAGAACTGACGGGGACAGGCCCGGTTCTGCCAGACAAACACAACAACAACGACTCAGAGGTTTATCATCACTTCCTGTTTTCAGAATTTATAATTAATGGAACAAAAGGATTTTGTTTGTCGCAGTGTTTTGTTTGTACAAACATGAAAAATAAAAAGTCAGGAAGTGTTTCTGAAAGAAAAATACATTTTATTAAACCAACAGTAATGAAATGTGTAAAAAAAACAAACAGCAGTAAATCCTACAGGTCTTTACATAAAAACATCTGATTACAGTACTGACGACAACAACAACAACAACAACAGGTCCTGAAGGAGTTTCACCTAAATGATTCTATAAAAACAGCAAAACCTGGAGATAAAATAAATCTACAGTTTTTAAAAATTAAGTAAAAAACTACAATCTGACTAAAACACTTTATTACTTCCTGTTTTTGTTTGTTCACCAAAATAAAAGCAGCTGAACTGCAGAGAAAGTCTGAATGTTTGTTAACTGATGGGTGGTAGTAGCTGAGACTCCTCCCAGAACTGGAACTGGTTTTTAGTTTCTGGTTCCTGGACTCAGCACGGGGTTCCCATGGCCTCCGCCGGGTCCGGTTCTGACCCGCTCTTTATCGTCTCCTCCTTGCCGGGGGGGAACAGGGAGGCGGGCGAGGGGGAGGTGGGCGAGGAGAGGGCGGAGGTGGCCGTGGTGGAGGAGGAGGAGGAAGAGGAGGCGGAGTCAGGAAGGCACTCCTCACAGCAGCAGCAGCAGCAGTCCACGAAGGCCCGGCCCAGAGTCCGGCACAGGCTCAGCAGCAGAACGGGCGTGGCCGAGCACCTGAGGAACAGCAGGAACTGCTCCACCAGAACCAGCGCCGGCAGAACCAGAACCGGGGCGGAGACGTAGGACAGGACGATGCTGCAGACGCTGTGAGGCAGGTTACAGGCGGCGTAGAGGAGGGCGATCGCCATGACGACGGAGCGCAGTCGCTGCTCCCTCACCTGCTGCTTCTTCACCGAGGAGGAGGAGGAGGCGGGCAGCTTCTCGCACGCTGGTTTCCGTGGCAACCGCTGCGATAAGACCCGCCTCGTCACCAGGTCGCAGGCCAGCGTGAAGAGCAGCGGCAGGCACAGGTAGCACCCGAACATCCACCAGACCCGGGCCTCCTGGTAGGTCAGGATCAGAGCGAAGACGCTGTCCGGCAGGTTCGGAGACGGCGAGCGGACGCACACGTCCACCTTCAACGCCTCGCCGCGGGCTCGCAGCGCCGCCATGAGCGAGGCGGCGTGCTGACCCCGCTGCAGGTCAGAGGTGGGCGGGGTCAGGCCGACGCTCTCCTGCAGCGGCTGCCACAGCAGAAGCTCCGGCGCCGCCAGAACCATGGACCCGACCCAGATCACACCCACCTTAGACAGGATGGACCCGCAGGGCTCCGCCTTCTGGCTCTGCTGAGGGGCGGGGCCGGTGGCGGCGTGGAAACGGTCGATGCTCAAAGCGCAGAGGCTGAAGGTGGCCACGCCCAGAGAGGTCACCTGACAGGAAGTGAAAGAAAACACAAAATAAAAGTTTTTAAAAACTTTTAAATGAAACTTTAAAAGACCCAAACACCAGGTTCTGATCCGGTCAAAGCACCTGGTTTGACCCGTTGTTGGTTCTGGTCCGAAGCCCGTGTTCTGGCTGCTCAGAGATGGATGACCCGGCCCATAATGAGCTGTAATTAGCAGAAGAATAGTTGGACTACCAGAACACGGGCAGCTGGCAGCCTGACCCGACCCGCTTCAACACACGGCGCCGTTTAAAAAATGCTAATTAATTAGCAGCAAACAGAAGACATCATTAACATGAGAAAAGGTGAAGGAGGAGCAGGCGGGCCCAACCAGCAGAACCTCGTTAAGACCCAATTCAGACAAGCTGGTCCCACTAACGAGGAAGAGTCCACTTCAGGGCTCTGAAGGTTCTGGATGGGTCCAGCTTTAATCTAGTTTTGTTTCGGTCCAGAACCAGAACCAGGATTAAATCGGATCTTTGTTCTGTTTGTGACACAGAAACTAAATGTTCTGTTTTCTTCAGTTGAATCAATAAAACAAACATTTCAGCTCAAAAGAGAGTTAATGTTTTTACCTGAAGTCTGACTCACCTGGAGATAATTAACCTGGTTAATTAATCTGACACTAACTTAAATATCTTACATTTAACTAAATAAAATGTTCATTTTAAATATTTAACAACTCTGAACGGCTTCACTTTATAACAGAAGAGCTTTTTAGGCTAAAAACAAAAAATTAAAGCTTCAGTGAGCTGTAGCAGCTGCTACTGCCTCTTGAATTACTTTATGTTTTATTTTAGTGGACACTCAAACAAATAGGTTTCAGCTCTTTGGCAGTTTAAAATATTTTGGTAGACGCAAGCATCAAAATCAAGGCCCACGGGCCAAATCTGGCCCCCGTTAACATTTATATGGCCCCAAAGGCAATACTTTAAAAAGTGAGTTTTTTGTTACTGGATTAAGGGAATTATTTTCATGACAGAACAACTTTCAAATCAAGAGAAGAAAGTCTATTTTTTTTTTCAAATAATTAGAGTTTGACTTTATTTAACTTGATTTGTTAGATTGTGATAAAATGATTAAAACTACTTATTTTGTTTGTTGCCCGTCGTTTAGTTTTTATATTTATGCTTCTATAATCAGTTCAAAAATGTTTATTAAACTTTTACACCAAGTTATTCTATTAGTTTATAAAACATAAAGTTCTCATTTCAATCACTTAATATTAACATTTGAAGATAAAACAAAGCACATAAATCAAAGGTTAAATTAGAAAATGTAAAAACTGGAATAAAAACAAAAATAAATCCTCACCTCCAGGTAAGGCACGAGCCGACACGACACGTCTCCTAGCAACCGCTTCAAGGTGAGCTCGTGGAAGATGACGACAGGTAGGCAGAAGAAGAGGACCAGGAAGTCCCAGAAAGCCAGTCCAGCCAGGACGCAGTTCCACGCGCTCTTCAGGTAGACGTTGTGCCACACGATGCACATGAGCGCGAGGTTCCCCACGATTCCCGCCGCGAACAGGACGAGCGCGAGCAGCAGCACCGCGTAGGCCCAGTACGAGCCGTCCGTGACCGGGAACAGAGGGTTGAGGAGCCCCGAACCCCGGCCGGACGAGGAGTTCAGCGGCGGGGCGGAGGGGAGGCGGAGGCTCCGCGGGGTGGTGGTGAAGAAGCCGCTCGGGTCGTCCAGTCTGCCGGGAGGACTGTTCTTCAGGACCGGTTCTCTTCTCCTGAAACTCCCGTCTCTGGCTCCTCGGGGAACTCGCTTCAGCTCGAAACGTTCAACCCGGTTCAGAGCGCTCGTGTCCGCCGAGGGAGAAGCCTCCATCCCCGCAGCATCCTCCGCATGGTTCCCCGGAGCTGTGAGGACGTGACGGAGCTCCGCGCTCCGAACCAACAGGACCAGAAGGCACCAGAGCGGGCTCATGTTGTTCGGCTGAGGTTCGTCTACTTCACGGACATGAGCTGCGACTAACCCGAGTCAGAAAAGTCCAAGAAACCAGCCCGAGTCCAGGTCCGAACCTCCACTGGTCCCTAAGAAGTTTTCACAAACTACTGAGGAAAAGTTCAATGAAAACACGGAGCTTCCGGTGGAACGTTTCAGAATAAGAGCTCGAACATAGGGCTTCCTGTGGAACTCAAAATAAGAGCTTAAACTTAACACATTCAGTAAAAGAATTAAGCTAAATGATGAAAAACACTGAGTTTAATTATTGTATTAAATGAAGAACTGTAAAAATGTACATTATTAAACTTTTTTTAATGAATTTTGAACATATTTTGTATTTAAGAACTTTCTCTTTACACTTGACCAGTTTAGTTTTTTAACAACTGGTTTGTTTGTCTGCAGCTGTTGTTCTTCAGTTAATGTTTTTATTTTTTCTAATTTAACAAAAAGAAACAAACTAAAAAAGTCTCAAACATTATCTGAAAAAAGATCAGATACTGAGGATTAAACGTTCTCTTCAGAAAAAGAGAAATTTGTACAGTCAATCAGAACTTGAGTTTAACACAAAGACTACATTTCCCAGAGTTCTCAGCTCTTCTGGGAGCCCCTCAGCTTCCTCCGGGCATCTCTGTGCTTCTTCTTGTACTCCTACAGATACAGAGAATACAAAATAAAACATTTACAGAAATAAATAGATTTCATCTTCACCCAGGTCAACGCAATAAAATATTTATTTTTAATTTTATGTAAAATTGAAATGTGGAGCAGAGAAAATATTGATGTTTACTGATAACACCACTAGAGGGCGACAGAACTTCATCATGACAGTTTAAAACCAGGTTTTAGAGTCACCAGGTGAGTTCAGATAAGACCAGGTGTGCGACTAAATCCCACCTGCATGAGTCAGTAAAACATTTTTGAGTCTAATGAAGCGTTTTACCAAGACCTTAACCTGAACCACTTGGACCAAAGGGATTAATGAGGATGAGGGTGGTTTTGAACAGATTTTCTGTGGTTTACATTTAGGTCACATCAGTGTTTTCATAAAAAAAAAAGAAAATATGTCAAAACTTGAGTCAGATATAATCCTACAAATATTTAACCACCTCCATAATTTTTCAGTGCAAGCACAAGTGCTATAAGTAAGTGCTATAATTTTATATTTAAAACTATTTTTAAATTATAGCAAATATCTGTCTTTTGCACAGCACAAAGTAACTTTTTATTTGTTTGACTGATTTATTTATTAAAACAACTATTTTGTTAAAAAAGATTATATTATTATTTGGGTCTCAGCTCGTCTAGTTGTTTAATACCATTTATTCTTCATATTTGATCATTTATTCAAGTTGTACGTATCTGATAACGACGCTCTGAACACAAACATTTAATATAATGTTGGGTTTAGATAAAAACTCACCTGTTTTAACGTGATCCTGCTCTCCTGCCACTCCTCCCTCTGCTCCTGCAGCTCAGTCGTCCTGCAGAACAAACTGGGACCTTCTGAAAAACAAAAAACAACAAATCACAAAAAGTCTTTTTAACTTTTAACTTTTCTCTAAAATCTTCAGATTACCTTTCAGTCGGTTGTCTTCAGGGTGGAAAAAGAAGAAATCTAGATTTGAAGGAGTTTCCTTTCTGTTAATAAAACAAAAAACACACAGATCATTATTATTATTAATACTTATTACCCAAACATTTCATAAATCAACAACCAAACTTCTTCACATCTCAAATAAATAAATAAATAAATTAATTATGATTCCAGATTTTTAAAACTTAATTTTAATAAACATCCTAAACAATTTATTAGTCAAAGATAAAATAGGGATGTTTTAAATAATTTCTCTCACTCTGTAGCTTTAGCTGCGATGCTGCGCTGCTCCTCTTCCTCCTCCTCTTCCTCCTCTGAGCTGCTGTCCAGGAAACGAGGGTCTTGATGCCAGGAGACCTTCGGAGCCTGGATCTTCTCCACTTTATACTCAGCTGTCAGAAAGACTTTAAATGAACTAAAGATAGTATTGTTTTCTGTGAAAACACAGCTGAGTCTGTTAAAACAGCTAAAACCGAGCAGGTAATGCTAACTCTAGCCAACAGCAGAAAAAGCTCAGCTAATAGTATCAAAAGGCTAACTACATGCTTAAAGTAGCAACATGCTAGCTTATAAATAAAGGTGAGAAAATTATAAAAGCTAAAAGGTAGCAAAACACTAGCAAAAAGCATTAAAATGCTAGCTTAAAGATAGAAGTACAAATATGCTAACTAATAGCTTAAAGTGGCAAAAGGCTAGCTAAAAGTAGCTTAAAGAACTGTAACTAAAAGTAGCCAGATGGTAGCTAAAGAATAAAAGTAGAAGAACAGGAGCTAATAACTCAAAACAGAACAAAGTTAAACATAAGTAGCTAAAAGAAAAAAGAAAAAAAGAAAACGTTGGATAAATACTGTGCAGCAAAATGTTAGTTTAGAAATTAAAGTGTTAAAATTATAGCTAAAGGTAGCAAAACAGTACCAAAATGTATGAAACGTTTAGCTAAAAGCTAGAAGAAAACTGCTAACCAGAAGCTGAAAGTGGCCAAAGGCTAGCTAAAAGCTATAGAACTGTAGCTAAAAGTAGCTAAAGTCTGAAAGCAGAAAAATGGTAGCCAAACCCTGAAAAGAAGCACAAGGTTAAATAAGTAACAAAACCTAGCTTGAAGCTAAAAGTAACTAAAGAAGCTAAAACCAAAGCCAGCAGCTGAAGCAGATTTTAAATAGACCTGAAGAGAATGTTTGTAAATCAAGTTAAATAATTATAAAAGTATAAAAACCAGAGTTCACAGCAGCCGAACGTTCTGATTTAAAAAACAGCTGAAGAAACGTTCTGTATGAAAACATATTTCACTCACTCGTCTCTCCACTTCCTGTCTCCGCCTCCTCTCCGAAGAAGGAAAACTTAAATCCAGCCGACTCTTGGTCCTCAGTGCTGCGATCAGCTGAGAGGAGCTGCTCTTCCTCCCCTCCTCCCTCCTCTTCCTCCAGCTGATCCCACTCAGCCTTTTCTTCTTCTTCGGCGACGTCGTCCTTCGTGTGACTGAAGACGGCCTTCAGGTCCCCGGACACGTCGTAATAAATCTCTTTAGAAACTTCAGGAAGCTTCTGAGCTTCCTCCCTCTTCTTCCTCCTCGCTGACTTACTGTAAACAAAAAACAAACAAACATGAGCCCGATCACGTGTTCATCAGAACATGTGATCGGACCTCAGTTCACTGCTTCATACATGTTCAGGGCCACAGGAAGTTAGCTCTGCTGCACAGAGAGGCTAACAAAATAAGAGTGGTAATGTTTTTCACTGTGTCTTTAGCTAGCCTTTTGCTACTTTAGCTTTTAGCTAGCATTCTGCTTCCTTTAACAGCTCAGTTTCAGCTTCTTTTTATATTTTATATCAGCTGAAACCGGCAGATCCTATTTGTGTCGTTGCATGGTGCAGTCAGATTTATTTCTACCTCTCTTTCTTGGCTTCTTCAGTTTTGGTCTCGAACGCGGCGTGTTCCTCTCGGCTCGGGTCGTAATGAAGCGACGACACGTCTCTGCAAACAAACACATTTTTTATTTATTCACTCTTTTAGCTCTTTGGGAGTCTCAGGGTCCAGAAGAAGCCGCGATTTGGCCGACCTGAATTTTTTAGCTTTGCTTGTGGTCTTGCTGCTGGTTTGTCGGCTGCTTCCGAGGACGCTGTGGAGGATGGAGAGGTTCTTCTTCTTCTCCTCCTCCAGAGCCTCCTCATCCTCCACCAGGCTCGTCTTCACCTCTGAAAAACAAACGTGATTCGTCTTCAGCACGGCGAGTTCTCACTTTTTAAAAACATTTAAAAGCAGCTAAAACGTGATCAAATCTGCCGAAAACACCCTTCAGATGCAGATTGTCTGAAAACATCCATCCTAACCTGCTGCTCCACCTTCTCACCTGTCAGCTCTTCCTCCTCCTCTTCATCATCATCTTCCAGGAAGCGGGAATCCATCCGGAACCGGTCGTCTGTTCTGAAGCGAGACTGCAGCGCCATCAGCTGGAGAAACAAACACCAGAAGGTTTTAAAAAAATCTTACTTTCAGCAGCTTTTAGCTAACTCTTATTAGCTTTTAGCTTGTGTTGAATAAATAAATAATAAAACTCTTTGATTTTACCTTCTGTCCTGCACGACCTTCAAACTCAGGCCTGATGTCAAACCTGCTGCCGTCCTCCTCTTCATTACCACCCTCATCATCATCATCCTCACTGTCGGCAAACAGCCGAGGACCCGAAGGTTTCAGCCGAACCTGAAAACGCAGAGTTTACCTTCAGCTGCTCCGCGAGAAACAAAACAACATAAACATGACCAACAGCGGATCATCACTCACCTCCTTCTGATTGGCTGTAGCCCCGCCCCCTTCCTCCTCTGATTGGCTGTCCTGGAGCAGACTCCTTTTTGAAACCTCATCATCATCATCATCATCAGAGCCGAAGACGATGTGTTTCCCTGCACTTGGAGCTGGAGCGTCCTGATGAAGAGCAAAACTTCATCACATCTGGAAACATCTGGCCTCAGGACTGAAACAGGAAGTGTTTAAAAAATAAAAGTCCTTCACCCACCAGGTTGGACAGAGCGCCCTGGATCAACTTCCTGTGTTCTTCAGCTTCCTTCTGTCTCTGCTGGAGAGCAGCCAGCCTCCTCATGTTGGCCTTCCTCTGCAGCTCCTCTACCTCCTCTGCTCCCAACGCCACCCGGGGAGGAGCCTGATCCTCCCCCTCCTCGCTGTGAGGAGCGAGACTGACCTGCTGCTCCTCTTCCTCAGAGCAGCTGCTGGATGAAGGCTGATCCTCTGCTGCAGATCTAATGTTAAGAACAGTCTGACTGGATTTTTCCTCCTCCTCATCATCATTCTCTTCATCCTCCCCCTCCTCATCATCATCATCACTGCCAGAGGAAGATCCAGTCTGCGGACTGACGAGAACTTTCTGAAGATGACTTTTTGCAGCTTTAGGTGAGGGAATCTCCTCCTCCTTCTGTTCAGAGTCAGAGTTCAGTTTCTGCTTTTTAGCACCTCCTCCTCCCTCCTCCTCCTCCTCTCCTCCTGAAGCTTCCATCAGTGACTTTGTCCCCATGAAGGCAGGCAGCGTGATGCCCTTCCTCTTCCTCTTCGGCGGCTCTTTGTCCTCGTTGCTGTGCCCCCTCAGGAGGGAGGCCAGGATCTCCTCGGGTGTGATCTCCTTCTTGGGCTCCGCGGGGCTCGAGGAGGTGTTGGCGTCTCGTTCGGAGGCGGAGCTGGGGATTCTGGGAGCTGTAGTCTCGGCCAGCTTCTGTAAATGGTCCAGGGAGATCTCCAGACGGGTGACGTTAGAAAACATGGCTTCATAATCTGAGTCTGCAGACGAGGAAGAGGATCCTACTTCCTCTTCATGGTCTTCATCACCACCTCTCTGCTGAGAGGATGAAGGTCCTCCCTCCTCATCCCTCCTCGTCTCCTCCTCTCTGGAGTCTGTTGAAACGTGTTTGATGGTCGCAGCAGGAAGTTTCTCTGCAGGTTTTTTTCTGGATGCAAACAGTTCGTCCGTGTCGGCAGAGTCGTAGTCTTCCTCGTCTTCGTCGTCTGAAATCACAAAGATAAACTTGCAGTTTGGTCACAGAAGAGATCGATTTAAAAACCGGATCGGTTACCTTTTTGTTTTGATTTGACCAGGAAGTCGACTCCCACCACCTCCAGGTTATCGTCCTGCACTTCCTGCTGCAGTGCATCATGGGAGGACTGCTCAGCTGCCACCAGCCTGTGGATTTCCTCGTCCGAGTCGCTGTCAGACAAACATCTTCTCTCCTGCCGAGCTGGTCTGTGATTGGCTGGAGGTTCTGACCCATTGGTGAGTCGATAGATTTGAGTCTGCTCAGATCTAAACAATAAATAAACAAATAAATAAATAAAATGTTTAGATTTTGTTCTAAATCTTTAAAGAAAAGATTACCTGCGTCTCATTAAAGTATCAGAGTTTACTGAATCTGTTCGAGTCTTCTTGGGTCTTGGCGGTTTAAATGGGGGGAACTCCCCCCTCCTCTTCTTACTGATGTCGTCATCGCCCCCCTGCACCGCCCAGGTGAGCTGGGTCACAGGTGTGGACTCGTCAGCAGCGTTGCGGTCCAGTCTGCGGATGTTGTGACAGTATTTGGATGGGTCGTACTTCGAGGTTCGAGCTTTGGGGCCTTTCTGACCCCTGAGCTGCAGGACTGGAAGAACTCGACCGAATTTACTGACGACCCAGTCCTGAAACCAGAGAGAAACAAAAAAAACTGTTTAGAAAATGTAGGTAAAGCTACATAAAGACCGATTATCGTTAGTTCCAGTGATGACAAACAGGTTTTATTTATCAGGTCACAGAACGATCCTGATGATTGTTTACTTTATAAGATCTTATTGATCCATATTTTGCTAACAGAGCACTTGGCTCTAAGACTGCAGGTTTACTTCTGGTTCTTTTAGTCAGTCAAAGTTACTCCATCAAACAGAAGTTAAAGTTGTCTTTAACTTTGTCTTGATCGTGTCTTGATTCTTGAAAGTCTCTCTTTGAACTTGCTTTGGCCTGAATCTGGTCTCAGGTCCCTCTCTGAGATCAGAATATGAACTTTGTTCAGACTCACTAATCTCTTCAAGTGGTGTAAATCAGTTTTGCAGAAAGATTCTTCTGTCTTCATTTCTCTGGCTGTTATCAGTTGTTTTGACTCCAACCTTCCACTGTCTTCTTCTCTTTGCTGGGCACAAATCTCTGCAATTCTGGCCTTTTGTTGCAATTTAAATGTTGAATCCTTCCTCAGCCTTCTCACACATTTGAACGTGTGTTGAATCCTCCAAAGCATTCATCTCCTCTAGACGATGAATCTTGAGCTCCAACACAGTCACCGTCTGGAGAAGCTGGCACAAATCCTCCTCTCTTTCCTAAAGAGGCATCTCGAAAGCTTAGCTGTCCTCGTTCTCAGCAGCTGATGTCTCAAAAATCCTCTCAGGTTCTTCAACAGCAGTCAAAAATAAAATCCAATGTTTTCTGCTTATTCAAAATCATCCATCAAATCAGGGTCACCAAATTTGTAAGAAATGCTTGATCAATAAATGGAAGTCTGAATAAAACAGCAGAAAACCAGTTGATCCTCTTCTAAAAAGGCTTTATTCTCATCTCTGCTTCAACCAGCTCCAGCAGCCACACAGTCAGGCCTCAGAGTAAAATGACCTTTGGTCTTATCAGGACAAACAACAACAAATAATCCCTCTCTTACAGCCAGCGTCTGTCATTAGCTGAATCTAAAAGAGAGAAACTGCACAAAACTAACAGAACTGAATAATAATGATGAATCAACCTTTTAACATATGTCTCTTCCTGGTTACACACCTGGAGGTGTTACCTTTTACTTCAGACATTAAACGTAACCAACGTTTGTTTATGCAAACAGAAAGGCCTCGTGTTGATAAGACACACTGACTCTCATTCTCTGTCTTAAACCATGTGGCTGCAATATTCAGAAAATCCAGTCAATCTGTCACAACATTTCCTTCATTGGTTTAAAGAGAAGAGCTTTTCTCCTGTGGTTCAATGTGGTAAACCTGAGGACACTTTATGTTTCTGTCTTCATGAAGTGTTTGTTCTGAACTGTGCAGATAAAAATATAAACCCTTATCACCAAGTTTTACAGCAGCAGTTAAGTGGAAACATCTGAGTTACAGGAAAGACAGATGATTTTCCTCACCTGACTCACCTGAAAGAAACCAGGGAACAGTTTCTATTTCACTAAAAAGAGACTCAGAGCGGATCAGCTGGAGCTTCAGATCAGACTGAGTCCAGCTGCTGCTTGAAGCTGCTCATTCTGAAGGTGAGTCGGAGCAAAAACACTCAGAGACACTTTGAGGGACGTTAGAGGAGGGAGGAGCAGGACTGACTGGA
>JARVJO010000365.1:24926279-24937828 GCA_031762555.1 Cynodonichthys magdalenae | reverse complement strand
AGCTGCCCTCAGGAGCTCTGATAGACCAGGCCAAACACCTGGGCAACCTGGCCTTCAACATCTGGACCAACATGAAGAACCTGGTCTCCTACAGCCCCATCATCCTGGACCCAAACACTGCTGGTCCAGGACTGGTCCTGAGTGAAGATCTGACCAGTGTGAGACCAGGAGACAAACAGCAGCTTCCTGATAATCCTGAGAGGTTTACTACATGGTGCTCGGTTCTGAGTTCTGAAGGTTTTAACTCAGGGAATCACAGCTGGATTGTTGATGTTGGAGACAGTAAATTCTGGGAATTTGGCTTGTTGGCAAGGTCAGCCCAGAGGAAGGGACCCATAAAGTCTGGATTATGGGGACTGTGGTGTTTCTTTGATATCTACAAAACAAAGTCACCAACAGCTCCTCCCAAACTTCTCCCAGTTCAGAAGAAGCTCCAGAGGATCAGAGTGAATCTGGACTGGACCAGAGGAAAGCTGTGGTTCTCTGATCCTGATACAAACACACACATACACACCTTCACACACACTTTCACTGAGAAGATGCTTCTTTACATCTACGCTGCAGATAAAGTCAAGATCTCACAGAAGAAGATCTCAGTGAGAAAACAGAAAGTCTGAATTTCTTCCAGCTGAAAACAAAGTTAAACCTTGTTGATCAGCTGGAAACAGGAAGTTGGATCTTGATATCTTGGTTAATTAAACATTAAGTCATACCTGTAATGTAAGTTATGTTGTTAATCTGAGATTGTAATAAACTACATGCAAGACCTGACAGGAGTCATGTGATTTGTTTAATCATGTTCTGATGCTCAAACCCTCAGAGTCTGAAGATAAACTATGAACCTAAAAACATCCAGCAGGTTTGACTCGCTCAGGTCTGGGGTCATACAGGAAGAACCGGACGGACCAACCTTGTGTCCCGGTACTTCGGACCCCGGCACCGCAGCCTTCATGGTGAAGTCTTCCACTCCAGCTTTGCTCAGAGAGTCCAAAAGCTTCTGCTTCTGGTCTTCAGCTGCAGATCGATGGAGATGCTGCTCGGCTGCCTCCTGTCGCTCCTGAGCCAACCTGAAGCAGACGAGCATCACATTTAGACCTTTAGCTACACTCAGAGAGCATCAGAGTTCAATCTGCAACATCAGCTGCTCCTGGTTTGGTACAAATGTTCAACTAAAGACTTTACAGAGGCAACAATGCACAGATTAATGGAAGAGAAACAGGAAAAACATGCAGTATTAATAATGCAGACGCTATAAAATGAGTCACCTGTGCAGGAAACTCTCTTTAGCTGCTTCAATCTGCAGAGTTCCTCCTTTCCATTTGGATTTGTTAAGAACTGTCAAACCTGCAGAGGGAACAGATTTCATGTTGAAACCCAGAAAAATTACATTTTCTGTGAAAACAGAACACTAAAAATCTGCTGAAGAAGCTGAAACTGAGCTGTTAATGTTAAAAGCAGCAGAACAGTACAAAGCTAAACATAGCAACATCAGCACAGAACAATGTTTTTGAAGGATTTAAAGAGATCCAGAGAGGAGCAGTTCCGTTGGAGGGGCCGGCTGCCCCCCATAATACAATACAATAATTAAAGACTGATAATGTTTCAGCTCCAATGATGTTAGGGTTGTTTTTCAGAGCTAAATGTATGTTGGCCTGACTCTGATTACTTACATTTCTTCAGCTCAGCGTCTGAAATGTTGATGTTGATGTAGCTGAAGGTTTTATAAGGAACACCTGCAGATAAATAAACAAACAGAAAACAAGTCCGTTAAAAGGTTTCTGAGCGTCACTGATAATGTGGAGCAGGTGGTTTGATAATAATGATTTGAACAGTTTAATTAACATTTTAATATCCGTTACGTCTCTCTGTAAATTCCTCACCGTCCTCGTCCCTCCTGGTCCGCAGCTCCACGTCCTCCACCTCCCCAAACTTTCCAAACCGATCCTTCAGGTCCTTCTGGGTCACCGTGTGGCTCAACCCGCCGACATACAGTCGCCGCATCGCTTCGTCTTCACAGCAACCCTGTCACTGTAAACACAACATATTTTACAACAGGGAGGTCCAGTCCTGGTCCTGGTAGACCACTATCCTGGATGTGTTAGAAGATCCTCTGCTCCAACACACCTGATTAAAATGAATGGGAGATTAACAGGCTTCTGCAGAACATGAAGAGGTAAATTACTGACTCAGGTGTGCTCAGGGAAACAAAATAAAACATGTAGAAGATCTCCCGGACACCCCTCCCAGTGTTTCAGTTTGAGATTCACAAAATAAAATAGCAAATACCATTTCAAAAGTTCGTTTTCCTTCTATAAATCTCCTCAAGACCTTCCACTTGATGGAAACTACTGCCCTGAACCACAAAACATCAGACTTATTGTCCTGTTTATTATCGATATTCATGCTAACATGAGTTCCTCTCAGCGTGAAACTCAACCCCAACATGAAAGGCACCAAAACAGAACAAATTAAAATCTGTCTCACTAAAATAAACAAACACGTAGCTAACGTAACTAAACAGTCAGACTTAAACTACCTGTTTATTTTAAACAGACACACAAAAGTCCCAACTGTTTACCTCACATGGGTCCCGCCGGTGCTGCTATTATCAGAGTCCGGCTAACGTTTCCTGTTTTTCAAACGTTCCGCTGTAATAAAATCTAACAGCACGTTTCAAAAAAAGCTTGCATACATTATTATCATTGTATGAGTCTATGGGGAGAAAAGAACACGTTTAAAACAATAAAACCGGTGTTAGCGAAAAATACGAAATATTTTTAAATGAAATTATTTACTTCCGGGATCACAGTTTGGTTGGGTCCTTTCAGCTGTTTTATTAGGGGTTTTCTTTTTATTGCAGATTGCGCTTTTGTGTTTCCTGTCCAATAATGACAATCAAACACAGAAAATGTTAATATAACATAATTCTATTGATAATTTTGATAGTTTTATGTGCATATATATCATTTTAGTCTAAAAAGATGTCACAAAAACACAGCGTCCCCCCCCGTCTTCAGGCAGAGGTGGTACAGTCCGGAGAGCGCGAGGCTGCGAACATTTCTCTGCTCTGACGGGTAAACAAATCAGGTAAATGAAAACGTATTGTTGTTAATTGAGAGAATCGTCTTTGTTTAAATCATTGCTATGAAACATTACTTAGTTTTTATTAAAAATAAAATTATGTCACGTATGGTGTAATTAAAAGCGCTAAGTTAAGTTTTTAATAGTTTGCTTGTTTGAGTAAACACGACGACTAATCTTTGTTTTTAGTACCAACCAGTGGAATTCGTCCATTTAGCAACATTTAAATCCGTCAGCAGTTTGTTTACGTCCATCAGCCGTAACATTATGACCACCTGTAAATGTCTTAAACCGTTCTGACCCATCCTTGTCTGCAAAGTCTTCATTATCAGGACCTTAAAGCAGAGAAGACTTTCATCCAGAACATTCCACAGATGCTAGATTGGGTTGAGATCGGGAGAATCTCAAAGTCAAACCAGTTTGATGCAGTTTGTCTGTCCGTCACTGAAACAAGATGTTTCATCACTGGTCATAATGTTTTGAGCTGCTTCATTCTGCTTCTTATGTTTTGAGTCTGACTCACATTTAACCTGCTCCCTGTTAAATACCTTTTTTTTGTTTTAAATTTCCTGATTAGCTCCACACAGAAGAAGTGAAGATGAGTGAAGAGAACACCGAGGAGGTGAAGCTGCTGGAGGAGCAGATCCAACATCTGCAGACAGAAATTAAAGCTCTGCAGCAGCAACAGCAGGACAACAGCAGAGACATGACGTTTCACTTCAGAGGACAGATGCAGGAAACCCTGTCAGTTCCAGCTTTATGTCCTCGTTTCGTTAGAGGAAAGGTTTGTTTCTTAAACGTTTATGTGTTCCTCTCCGCAGGTCGTACATGTGTGGACAGAGAGGAGGTGGAGGGAAGGAGGCACTGGTGTCCAGGCTGAAGGAGGAGGTGGAGGAGCTGGAGGAGGATCTGAAGCTGCAGACTCAGATGAACGGCATCAGTCTGAGCAGCTGCATCACAAAAACTCTGCAGAGCAGTAAGAACATCTGTTTTATGGCTTATAATAAAATAAACTAAAATAACTGGTGGATTATTGATCAAAATCAGAAGCTGCAGGTCTGATTCATCACATGAACAGCAGGATGTTTGTTATTAACTAATATAATTCACTTCTTTTATTGACTATTAAAAACAGACGTTTGATTAGAGGTAATCTGTGGACTTTAGGATTATAAACAACACGTTCTGATATAAAACACCTGCATTAAATTATATTTGTTGTTTTCCTGTGATTGGCAGGTGGCAGTGAGACGGTCCAGCAGTTCTGTTTGTCGGGTCGCTGCTCCGAACTCGTTTTTCAGCTGGAGTTTAAACTGTCTGAGGTCAAGGTAAAGTCTTCCCCCAGCCTGTCTTTATGCTGTTTGTTCATGAGCAGGGCCCATTTTAACTGTTCAGTTGTAATTTATAATAAACATGTAATAAACTGAAAACAGTAAAACGAGCCGAGGAGCAGAAAACTGAAACATTTAGAAGAGTTTTTGTGTTTCAGCAGCAGAGGGAGACAGAAAGTCACGCTCAGCAGGTCACTCAAATGAAAACTTCTCAGAACCACAGATGAAAATCTGAGACTTTAACACCTAAAAAACAAAGAAAAGTTGTTTTCAGATCATCAAATCTGAGAGATTCCTGACAGGAAGTAGGTCAAATAAAGTTGTTTGAACTGAAGTTGTGTTTTGTATAAAAGGGTCCGGGAGCTGACAGGAGCATCAGGGATCTGAACGTGGTTCTGGACTCCAGCGAGCTGCAGAGCTTCAGCAGCTTCCTGTCCAGGTACTAAAAACTGCAGATTCACAGAGCAGAACAGAAACCTTATTTCTCTCTTTATTTTGTTCTTTTGGGTCAGTCGAGTTCAACATTAACTCTGACTTAGTTTGAATTCCTCAAGTTTTTTTTATTTTTTATTTTATTTTTTTTAATATACTATATTAATCCCCTGAGGGAAATTACTTCTCTGCATTTAACCCATCCACATGTGGAGCAGTGGGCTGCCAATTACAGCGCCCGGGGAGCAACACCTGAGGGGTTTTGAAAGGTGGGACTGGTTGGTTCTGGAGTTGAACCAGCGACCTTCTGATCACAGACTCAGCGTCTCTAACTCCAGTGCCACCACTACCCCAAAGTTAAAGGTTTCTGTGTCAGTCTGTTAGATAAATATCTCCTGCAACACTGAACACATTTTAATGACGTTTGCAGAAATCACTCAACTCAAAAAATGTCTAAAACCGAGCTAAAACTTTGTGTGGTAGTAGCTGAGAGTCATTAATAACACAAACCCTGAGTTGGACTCACTTATAACTTGACTGTTTTCCTGGAAGTTGTCCTGTCCTGGTGAAGGTGACTGTTTAAAGTCTTTATTAAACCAAATGTTGGACAGGAAAACCAGTTTTTGATGTTTTTTTCAGGCCCAGATTATAACCAAAACTTTAGACTTGTTCAGATCTCAGCTCAGGGTTTTCATCATTTTTATACTTTTCAAAATATTTAACTTAATTTACAAATATTTTCTCCATAGAAATACATTCAGATCTTTTCAATTTATTAGGGCTTGCCATATCAAATGAATAATTAATTTGCCTCCATTCATTTGAATGGCAGCTCCTATTATCCTCCTGAAAACAAGGATCTCTATCTTTTTATACATTAATGCGGCATCATGCATCCCTACAAATGTTATATGAAAATGACCGGTTCGGCGGTGGGAGGGGTGCTATTGCTTTTAGTGGCATTTTGAGTTACCATGGTGATGTAAATCACAAAAAACTACCATTAAAATACCTCATAGGAATGCACTGAGCTCAGACTTTAACTGCCACACTCAGAGCTGTCTGGATTAGAAAGATTTCTTAGCAAACAACTTCTTCCTACAGCCACAATTTTCATGATACACAGATAAATTGTGTATCAAAACGTAGAATGTTTGTCTTCTTTCAGTCAATATTTATGGTTTTGCTGTAGGACAAATGGTTTTCTATCAAAGTGGGTCAGAATTCAGGGAAGTACCACTTCCTGTCATATGTTTTCAATGTTAATTTTCTGTCACGATGCGGTTTAGAAGCAAAACAACGACTATTTTTAGCTCATCACATCTCTGAGATAAAGCGCTGTACAAATTAAAAAATTTCCACGAGTAAGAACCAATCTCTTCTGTCGCTCACGGTTCAAGAATTATTTGAATAGACCTTATAGTTTTCACACAGCGGCTGGTTGTTTGAACTAAACCTTTCAAGGAGTTTCTCATGTAGTAAGTGTCGTGCTGCAGATGGCTTCTGCCCCTCCCTGTAACGACATCACAATCGGGCCTTCTGATTGGCTGAGGCTGTTACTGGGGGAACGGCCTCATGAGTGACAGAACCAGAGGTTTTGTGTAATTCAACATGGCACCCTGATTGCTCAGCAGTTTTAAGACATACAAAGCTGAAATTTGGTGAAGTGGAAGCTGAGAGCTAACTCAACACATTCTGAATGCTAATCGCCAGTTTAAGGTAACCGCTAATATAAAACAGTCTCTAATTCTGCCATTTTAAGACATAGAGCTGAAAATTGTTATAGTAGTAGCTAAGAACAAGCTTTGACAAATTCTGAATGCTAAATAAAAATTCAAGATGGCCACCAGAGCTAATTTGAAACCACAATAATTTGTCCATTTTAAAATGTTTTTAGCTAAAGTTTGGTGTGGTGGTAGCCAAGAGTAAATCCTTAAAACTAAGTCTAGTTTAAAATCATTATTCTCTTTGAAAGTTACCGCCTCTGCTTTTGTCTTCATATGCTACTTTTAGCCTTTAGCTACATTTAGCTAGCCTTTTACTGTTTTAGCTTTTAGCTGCTTTAATATATTCTGAACTTATTTTATGTCTTTCACTAAAAGATCATCTCTTAATCAGTTCAGTGACATTAACTCCAGATGGACTGTTAAACATTTATTAGCCTCAGTCTGGACGATGTCATTTATCTTATTTAAAGACAGAACATTTCTGTGTCAGCACACATCACATTTAATCATAAACAACACGATGATTTGTTGTTTATAAAATACAAACGATGTAACCAGACGTGTACTAAATGTTGTGCGTTTTTCTTCTTTATAACCACAATCTGCTCGAAAGCGTCTGCTTCGCTCTGATTTGCTCTAAATCTGAGGCCAAACCACATCTGGATTGTATGACCCAGTCTGCAGAACCTGGCAAGCAACTGATGGAAAAATCCTGAAGATAATGATTCAACACACTGCTGCCTTGTCAGGGTCTGTGTGTGTGTGTGTGTGTGTGTGTGTGTGTGCAGCTCACACAGATCATCTTTGTTAAACATGTTAGTTTTTACAGTCCTTACAGTCACAGTTGTTGTTTTGTGGTCTGTCTCAGAAAATGGTTCAGAAAAGTTATTTTGTTTTTCATAAAGTATCAAAAACTGATCAAACAAACTTTATTTGAATAAAAAAAATAACGAGAGACTTAACATATTTAAAACTTAAACAAACTGAACGGTTTTTCTGATGTCTTCATTAAAAGTTGGTGACTTGTTTTGGTGAAACTCCTGCTGAGACTCAGTTTAAAACTGTTTTCTGTTTTAGTTTGGTTCTAAAGCTTCAAACTACTAAACAAGTTTAGACAAATGGTGTAAAATATTTAGTTTTTCCTCTAAAATTCAGTATAAATTGATCTTAAAGAGGAAGCTGAAAACCACTTTTCATTTATTTTTAGTTAATCTGATCTTTAACCAAACAGAGAGCTGTCCACATCTTCAGGACAAAGTCCATGTTGGACTCTGCCAGGCCTGCTCCTGGACCAGGCCACAGGAGGGGGTCTGGTTTGGGAACCTCAGGGTCTAGTTTCAGCTTTTTGCAGATGATGTGGTTTTGTTGGTGGACCATGACCTTCAGCTGACCTCCTGGTTCTTGTGGAGCGCCCCTCTGGGTCAAGTATCTGAGAGAAGATCTGTCTGCAGTAATGAGCGTGTTGCTCCAGTCTGTCGTGGTGAAAAAGATCCAACCCTCACTTTTGGTTTTGAGGTTTAGTGTGAAAGAGTTAAAATGTTGTCAGTTTTATTTAAACTGATTTAAAGCATCAACCTTCATGATTAAAAACAGAAATAATGTGGAAGATGAGCAGGTTCTCGGTGTAATAAGTGGAGCCCCTCAGCTCATATCAAAGTTGTTTGGTGGTCCGGCCTGTGGATCTGCCTCTGATAGTTGAGCATGAAGGACCAGCCTGCTGCCGTGTTTCCATCGGCTCCGGTGGAATAACAATCGTCTGGAAACTTCACCCGGCTGCCGTGTAGCCCCGGGCCCCCGCAGAAAACTCTGGAAATCTTTGAACCGAACGGTTCAGTCAGACAAGCAGACCCAAACATTTCTGTCATCTGATATACAACAAGAGAAAAAACACATTTCTGCAGTTCCTGAGGGAGAAAACTGATTTTTCTCTGCTTGTTTTAACAGCGTCGAGAGTTTCAATTAATCCATTTATCAAAATCTGGGATTAAAAAGATAGTTTTTCTTAAACTGCATGAATACCTAATAAAATGTTTCAGCATTTTATTTAAAACTTCTACTGGGTCATTCAAAAACTGTCAATCAATTTGTTTAAATATTTTCTTGAATGAATATTTAAAGATTAGTTTAATTAACCATCTGTTGTAGATGACTCTTTGAACTCAAACAGAGCTGATGAGCTAACGGCTAGTCCAAAGCTCTACACCTGTCAGGTGGAACGAGCAGCTTCACTTTAATTAAATGTTTTAATTTCAGGGTGGAGGAGAACAACGATCTCCTGCTGTTCTTCAGAACTTTAAGGACGTTCTCAGACAGGTGTGACGATCGGACCAGAACCTTCCAGCACTTCCAGGTGAGCGACGTTCCTCCGTACCTGCTCAGTCGCTTCAGATGAAGATGATGATGTCGCCACAGATTTTGTTCTTGGGCTTTGTTGAACATTTATTTGTGTTTAAACCGCTTCAGGTTTTATATTTACATGAAAGGATTGATGGATGTTCTGAGGAGCGAACTTCTCTTTAATGTTTCCAGCTCTTCTGATGTTGACGGACGAAGTGATAAAAAGTCCAGCAGGTGTTTTCGTTCTGTTTGCAGTAAATTTTATGGCTGGAATTGAAACCGTTAGAGTGAAATGTCACTCTGCAGAGGATGGAACATTTGCTCCTGTTTTCATGGAGGAGGTGTCGCTCGGCCAACTTGGCTGCCCTCAGAGAGAATTAAACCACATTTTCCATGAAAGTTTCAAACACTTTATTTTGCTTAGCGTGCATCTTTGCTATGGAAAGTGTCGTTCCTGCTCTGCCGTGATGCAAACTTCACAGACGTGCAGACACAACTTTACTGAGACGAGTAAACGTATAAAAACAACAACAAACTTGAAGGATTATAGGAGATCAGAGAGCAGGATCTTTACTGGAGACTGCAGGATTACGGCGCAGTATGAGGGCCAAAATTAAGACTATTGCATAACCAGTGGTTGCTACATCCTAGTAGCAGGATATCTATTCCTAAACCAGGTCTTGATCTGATTAATGATAGGCCGACACCGCTAACTGAGCAGCTGGTCCTGCTAACTGAGATGCCGGCAGTTGCAAATGAGAAGGAGCCTATCCATTTGTGTTAGCATCAGAGAGGCTAGCAACTAGCATAGTTAAGCTGGCATTAGCATCAGAGAGGCTAGCGACTAGCATGGATAAACTGGCATTAGCATCAGAGAGGCTAGCGACTAGCATGGATAAACTGGCATTAGCATCAGAGAGGCTAGCGATTAGCATGGATAAACTGGCATTAGCATCAGAGAGGCTAGCGACTAGCATGGATAAGCTGGTGTTAGCATCGGAGAGGCTAGCGCCTAGCATGCCTAGGCTCCTCACCTACTTTATTAGAGTAAGTAAAGTAAAAACAAGAGACAGAGAAATGTAAAAGCATTTTAAATGTATTTACTTATTTACTGGTCCATTTATATATTTCTGCTTTTTTTCTAATTATGTCAGATTATGTCCTCCATGTAAAACACACAGACATTTTAATTAAAAACAGTTTATTAAAATATCCTTAATTATATTCATGTTACATCCACATCTTTCTGCACATCGCTGCTTATTCACATCAAATAAAACCTCTGAAGTGATTTTACTGAATTACAAAGGAGGCAAACATTTAACAAAGAGTAACTTTCACATTACTGAAGATCATAAATGCGTCCAGTCCAACTTTACTGGAGTCTATAAATTAAACAAAGTCCCTTCATGACCATTGTCTGCATGTCCATGCAGACTTGTCCAACATTTACATTTTATAATTAAAGCTCATTTAAACACTGAGACGTCTCTGACACACAGGGAACATTTAAACCACTGACGCTTCACAACATTTAGCTGAAGAAAAGAAGACTACAGATCAACATGCATATATCAAGTTTTCCTTCTGCAAGACTTGCATCGCTTAAACCCAGAGCTGACACTTTTTTTATTAAACTTGTAGAAAAGTTCTAAACCCCATCATGCTTCAGAGATCAAGTTTTAAGAAATGAAGCCAAAATGTTTGTTTGAAGGCAAAAATCTAAACTGAAATAAGGAATATCTACTCAAACATCTATAAAGTTAGAGTCCTTGAAGGTTCTTTGTTTAAGTTGTAACAGAATAAATCATAAAGTTTGCTGCAGTTTTCTCTCTTCTAATAAAGAACATTACAATAAAAACTAATTATTTTAGCAGAAATCTAGCTGTGGTAGTATATAGTTGGATAATTCCAGGACACCAGGATGTGTTTGGATAAATTAATGTGCCTCTCAAGCCTCCGTTTCTTTTGGATTCGACAATGAAAACAAACCGTTTTACTGAAGTAAATAATCTTTTTTCCCGCTGTGGGACCAGCTCTCCAAAGTCCAGAAGGTCTCAGTACCCCTCAGTGCTTTGTTGCAGGGTCACTGCTCCGTCAGCAACAAAGGGGCTACAGTACAGTCAGTGTCTCCTCAGCGGTACCGACCCACAGGAAGAACTTTCATACAGGTGAAGCTGTCGGGGTTCTTGGACAGAACCACTGGGTTTCCGTCCATACGGACCTCGGAGAGACTCAGTCTTAGATAGTAGGTGTCGTTGGACCTGCAGAAGGTGTCCTTGTTGACGTCAGTGATGTTGTTGTTCTAGAAAAAAGGTTAGAAAATATAAAAATTACTTTAAATAGTAAAAAAAAACATTGGAGTTGGAATAAAGAGCGCCAAGAACTTAAATCTGACTTTAAATAAACAAACTCTCCAACAGATTCTGCTGTGACGTTATTATCAAACAGAAACTAAAAGTTAAAGATGTTGGATTCAGAAGTTCAGAAGCTGCTGTGGGACCACCTTCATCTGCAGCTACAGGTCTGTGTTACCATGGTAACACAACACCAAGGTGGAAGAACAGCTCCTCTGGGGGAATCCCAAGGCGCTCCCAGGCCAGCTGAGAAACATAGTCCCTCCAGTGTGTCCTGGGTCTTC
>JARVJO010000365.1:24887050-24897966 GCA_031762555.1 Cynodonichthys magdalenae | reverse complement strand
CTATGAGTCTCTCGTGGTTTATCACAAGACCAGTCATCATGATAAGTCAAAGCTGCGAGTCTCTCATGGTTTATCATAAGACCAGTTTTCATTGAGTCAAAACCAAGAGGCTCTCATGGTTTATCATAAGACCAGTCTTCATGATGAGTCAAAACCAAGAAGCTCTCATAGTTTATCATGAGACCAGTCTTTATGATGAGTCAAAACTACGAATCTTTCATGGTTTATCATGAAACCAGTCTTCATGACGAGTCAAACTATGAGTCTCTCATGGTTTATCACAAGACCAGTCTTCAAGATAAGTCAAAACTGCGAGTCTCTCATGGTTTATCACAGAACCAGTTTTCATTATGAGTCAAAACCAAGAGGCTCTCATGGTTTATCATGAGACCAGTCTTCGTTATGAGTCAAAACTACAAATCTCTCATGGTTTATCACGAGACCAGTCTCCATGATGAGTCAAAACCAAGAGGCTCTCATGGTTTATCACGAGACCAGTCTCCATGATGAGTCAAAACCAAGAGGCTCTCATGGTTTATCACGAGACCAGTCTCCATGATGAGTCAAAACCAATAGGCTCTCATGGTTCATCACAACAAGACCAGTCTTCATGACAAGTCAAAACCACAAGAGTCTCATGGTTCATCACATTAAGACCAGTCTTCATGACAAGTCAAACCCACAAGTCTCTTATGGTTCATCACAACAAGACTAGTTTTCATCACGAGTCAAAACTACGAGTCTCAAGGTTTATCAAAACAAGACCAGTCTTCATGACGAGTCAAAACTACGAATCTCTCATGGTTTATCACAACAAGACTAATCTTCATGATAAGTCAAAACCACAAGTCTCTCATGGTTTATCATGAGACCAGTCTTTAAGATGAGTCAAAACCACGAGTCACATGGTTCATCTCATCAAGATCAGTCTTCATGACAAGTCAAAACCAAGAGGCTCTCATGGTTTATCACAAGTCTAGTCTTCAAGATGAGTCAAAACCACGAGTCTCTCATGGTTTTTCATGAGAACAGTCCTCATCATGAGTCAAAATCACGAGTCACATGGTTCATCACATCAAGACCAGTCTTCATGACAAGTTAAAACCACGAGTTTCTCATGGTTCATCACAAGACCAGTCTTCATGATGAGTTCAAACCACGAGTCTCTCATGGTTCATTACAACAAGACCAGTCTTCATGACAAGTCAAAACCACGAGTCTCTCTCATGTCTACAGAGGTTTTAGATTTAAAACATCACTTTTCTGGATGCTTGGATTGTTTTTAAACTGACATTTTTTTGATGATTAAGTTTCATTGGACAGATTTTTGTGAATCGGTTTATAAACTCATGGTGACTCATCAACCAATCATTTTACAGATATTGAGCTGAAATCTGGGGTGGTACTAGCTGAGAGTCATTCCTAACACAAACTCTGATTTCTGACAGATTCTAATTTTAAAATGTCAGTGTGGAGAAGAGCAAATGTTTGATTCTTCACACGGTTTATTTATCACAACACAACAGATTAGAAAAGACTTCTAAATGAGTAAATTAGAGGTTTACAGATTTAGAGCGAATAAATCAGCCACTCTTTGAAAACTCAGCTGTGCCTTGTGAGATTTAATCAACTTTATGTTGACTGGTTCCACTAAACGTGGTCGTTTAAATAATATAAATATTTTTAATTTAAACTTTGTTTTCTGAAGAACACTTCATGAAATTATTTATTGGGTTTCCTAAAAGCACCAAACTGTTAAACATGTGAAAAGTAAATAAAGTAGCGCCCCCTGGATTTAAGATTAATGAACTACGGAAAGCATCCTGGGACAATCAACGTGGTTAAATTAAGTTTAACAAGCAGTAAATTACAGAACACCCAAATTTAAGTTCTTAAAGAACATTCAACTGACTATTAATAACATGCAGCAGCAGCTGCTACAGCTAATTGTAACTCTGTTTGTTTTTTTTTACAGGTAAATGATTATTTAAAAAATGTCAAATATCAATCAGTCCAATAAAAATCACTCTAAATCTAATCTTGACAGTCTCAGAGCTGAGTTTCTCTTTGTGCCTCTATGAAAACCTAATTAAATCTTAAATTTATCACCATCCTCCAAACTCAGGAGGAAATATTTCCATAAAATCTGATGACGATCTGACCATCATCATCATCACCATCATCATCATCATCAGCAAAATTCTGAACTGAGGAGAACCAAAGTTTGTGATCAACATGGAGTTAAAGTGTGTGTTGGAGCCCAGGTGTGTGTGTGTGTGTGGGGGGGGGGGGGTGATATCTCAGGTGTGTGTTGAAGCTTGTGTGTTGTACCTCAGGTGTGTGTCGAAGCTCTTGTGTGTGTGTGTTGTCCCTTAGGTGTGTGTGTGTGTGTGTGTGTGGGGGTGTGTGTAGTACCTCAGGTGTGTGTCAAAGCTCTTGCGTATGTGTGTTGTCCCTTAGGTGTGTGTGTGTGTGTGTGTGTGTGTGTGTAGTACCTCAGGTGTATTCCTGGTTAAAGTCCACTCAGAGAACCGAGCTGGAAGCAGAACTGGATCCTCTCAGAAAATTCCCATTGACTGAAGAACAAAATCACCCTCTCTCCCCTGCAGACCCCCCCCCCCCCAATTCTCCTCCTCCTCCACACCTTCTTCTCTTCGTCCTCCTCCTCCTCACCGATGGAAAACTTCAGCTGTTGGTCTGAGGGCTTCAGTTTTCAGACTCCACGCGTCTCGGGGATTTTCAGAAGATGTCATTGAATCTTCTGTTTCTGTGACGACAGGATCATTGGTTCTGATTCTGACTGTTCAGGTTTTAGAGCGACACCCCCCACATGACCCCCCTCACAGCACAGGGCAGATGTTTACATGATTGAACACGCACCCAGAGACACAGAGGCTGAATGAAGTTTTACCTCTGGAGCCTTCAGTTCTGATTATTTTTTATTTATTAACTAAAACAATTTAACATGAAACAAGTAAATATCTAAAAGCTAAAACAAGCGAGAAATACCTAAAAGCTGAAAAAATTGTTAAAATTAGCGAAACATGAGCTACAAGCTAAAACTAGCATATAGTAGTTGAAAGTTAAAATGATCAAATTAGTAACTAAAATCAACAGAATGTTAGCTCAAAGCTAATTTAATAAAACAGAAGCTTAAAGCTAAACATGAATTATGCTAAAGTTACTTATAAAGGGATGTAATTTTAATTTATTACAACATGTTCCACTAAAAGTTTCTGAAATTTTGATCAAATGAATCATTCTCTTGTAATCTGAGCGCCTGAGTGTTGATGAAAGTGGGCGGAGCCTAATCAGGCTGGTCAAAGTGCCCAATCTGAGCAGAGTATTTGAATAATAATACCTCAGTTACTGTATGAGCTGTGAGAAGGTCTGGTTGTCAGGTCAGCAGAAAGAAACACTTTTATAAAACATTTCCACATGTTTTCAGTCTGAGTCGGGAACAGCTGGGATTATCTCAGCGCACCGAAGGTTTCAGAACTTGTTAGGACAGACTGAAGGGTCTAAATATTCCAGCAGAAATAAAGACAAAACAATGAGCTGAGCTCTACTCAGAGTTGTTCTCTGCGTGACGATTGAGCCTCAACAGGAAATCCCTCGGCTTCAGAAATGAGAAATACCTCCCAGGAATGGAAAAGCTAACAGGCGCTCGTTTCCTCAGGGGTTCCTTTTTCCATTCAGCTCTGCTGTTTTCTGCTGAGCTGAGCTGAAACTGCAGAGCCAGACCGTTCTCATACCCAGCTCTGGTTTGGCACTCGGACCAACCGAAGTGGGATCGGATCTGCGTTCTGGTTCCAGTGCATCTTCTGAGAAGAGAAATCATATTTTCCAACCCATCAGAGGTCTGGTTAAAGCATCAGCTCATCATGGAGGAACTTGTTGAGTTCAACATGTTCTCAATTTAATCTTTGAATCTCTGAACTCAAATTGCTTTAATCAGATTTGTTGGTTTTAGGAAAACAAACCAAAACAAAACGATGACTAAGCAGATAATTAAAACATGTTGGAAAATGAGGTTCTGTTTATTTGTGCCTCCTGAAGGTTAGAATGAAACAAAGATTTAAAACATAATAAATGTCTCATTTTTACATGTTTAATAATTTAGTGATAAAATTATGTTATAATTAAAAGCAGATTTTCTACAGAAACGTTAAAGTATGCAACATTTATCAGCTTTCTTCTATAAAACAAAATAATTTACAACGTGGTTTGGACACTATGCTAGAACTAGACTTTTATTTTGAAATGCCATTCTGTTTCCTGTTGACCTTCTGACTGAACCCTCCCGAACATCAAAACACCAGGCTCCTTCTACACGACTCTAAATAAAAAATAACTTTAGTGTAATTTATATTTTATGTGTTTATCTCCATCAGGAAGTTTGTTTTGTTAGATGTCTCCGGTGAACAGAACCGTGACAGACCTCGCTGGAGGCTCCTCTAATCTGTGATGTAAGCAGACCCACAGTCCTGGTTCCCCTCTGTTTGGACCTCAGCCTGAGTTTCCACTTGCTCATAATCACAGCATCATAACTGCGTGCTGAAACAATCTGCTGCTTCGAGCCAAACTTTCAGACTAACCAGCATCGTTTTCTTTAACGAGGCCGGGATCTGATTGGATCCTGATGTTAGTCTGCAGAAAGTCCTGATCTGGGATCTGTGGAGGTTTTAAAGCAGTGTACTCTGTGAGCCGACCACAGAATGGTTTATTCTGTTAGTGGTGGTTTGAAACTTGGTGGTATAATTGTTGAAGCTTTAACGACCCTGAGGAGCTCCGCTCTGCGTTCCTGACGGGAGGCGGTCTCTCAGACCCTCCAAACCCTTCAGACATCTGTGATGCTTTGGACCGGCTGGAGCTCGGTGTGTTCCCGCTCTGAGGAGAGTTTCCTCCATCTGGGCGTTTTTTTTTTTTTAAACCTGAACATCAACGGGGCAACGATGGTGTTGGGGAGTTGCCTCGGCGTGGCTGAAGGTTCAACGCCACGGGAAGCGGCCGGTGCCAGGAAACAATTAGAAAAGAGGTGTGACCCTGAAACATGACATCATCCTCCACATGTTCACCTAAAACCGATTCAAACTCAAAGAACCTGATTATTAGAACATGTTATAACAAGTGTTTTAATTAAATAGTTGAATTAATTAACAAGTCTGAGTATAACTGGTGAGATTAAACAGAAATAACAGTTTTTATCTCCTGTAGATCTCTGACCACAGCAAAGATTTTCAGTTATCAGAGGAATAATCTGAGCGCTGAAGGCTTTAATTTCTGTTTTCCTGTTGAACCTTGTCGTCTCCAGACCGTATGAGCTCATGTGACCGTTTAATTCCTCTTTCTGATGAACAAAGCAGCCGTTCCGTTTGGCAGCTCGGCACAATTTCCTTTTTTTTTCTGCAGGAACAGTTTTAATCTTTGAGCTCCGGCTCATTTGAGGAAAGTTTTCCAGCGCCGTCACGACGACTGCCGACATCCTGTGAACCTGACCCCACACTTCTGCATCGTTTTTTAAAATGTTTTTTTTATTGCTTTCCTACTTTTGGGTTTTCTCCTCTGAGTGACTTAATATTCTCAGCTCTGCTAACAGAAATCAGTAGTTTTCCTGTTTGAGTCATTCCTTTGAGACGTCTGAGGACGGTCCTGAACCTCAAGCTTTCAGGGGAAAATCTGATGATTGAGGTGGTTTTTCTGGGTGCGGTTCTGGACCCACGTTTTATCAGGACTCATGAACTGTCTTCATGGCTCCATGTTGTCTCTGAGGCCTGAGGTGATAATTTGATAACTGATGTCCCTGATGTGCAGACGGAGAAACTTTATCTGACTTCTTGTTTGGCCACGAGGCAAATCTTTCACCGACAGAATATTTGTGTTAATTATCGTGTCTGTCTGTTAGCAAAATATCTCACTGTCTTAAAGGTGATGATTGGATGTGCGCCCACAATTCAAGATGGATGCCTCAAATAGAAACTGAACATCTTTGTTTTTATTTTATTATTTTAATGTTTTTAAGTAAATATGATGTTTTTAAACCCTTCAGTTGGGTCTATAGAAAGAGGAACTGCAACGCTTTGGTCTGAATTCCTTCTTATCGTAACTCCACAAGCTCCACCCCTTTCCTAAGGCGTGTCTCAGATCAACTCTTTTTGAGGCTGTCTCTTTAAATCCAAAGGAGGAGCTTCAAACCCCGCCCCCCCTCCAGCTTCCAGACCGGTTCATTCCACTTTGATAGAGGGGTTCACGGTTATATAGCTGCGCAGAAAGTTTTGATTTACAAATGAATTAAAAGACGTGAACTAGAGAAGACTTGTCCATTCAGCCTCACATGTTGGAGCCAGAGTCTGACCCAGAACCAGAGTTGAACCCTGAACCAGAGGAGAATGAAGACCAACAAATTGTAGTTGCTAAGTTTAAAACTTATTTAGTTTTGTCGCAGATAATTTGTTCAGAAAACATTGAAAATAGAGAAAACTGAACGGGTTGATAAATAGGACGCAAACAGAATCTTAAGATATCTACGCAGCATCAGGAGCGACTAAATTAAACTTTCCTGCCTCCTAGAGACTCCAAGTGCACAACTAAATGTATTTAACAGCTAAAAAACTGGATTTCTTTATGATAAACAACCTTTAAATTTGCCATGATGACTGTGAGTCCACTGAAGCAGAACCAGACCCAGAAACAGGATGATAGACGGGTCATTGATGAACGTGGTGAAAGAAGTCTGGCCCAAGTTCTGATCCTCACAGACCTTCACAGTTTGCTCTGTTTGGGTCCACCACGCCAAGCTCCTACATCATAACTGGAACAGAGACTAGTCCATGATGGTGGTCGGGTCCAGTGTCCATCATGTGGACGGTTCAGTCCATCTGCAGTTCTTACCTGGAGAAGACACAACGCCAGGATGAATTATGGGAAGAAAGTAGGCCAGCAGGGCCAGCGTGACGCTTCGGGCAAAGTTTGGCTGGGAAAAGTCTGGTCCTGGCACTCATGTTCCTTGGACCTGTAGAACATACCTGAAGGTTGTTTTGTTCATGGAAGCAGAACTCAATGATTATGACAGTCTCTTTCACGCTTTTAAGAACAGTTTGAGGTATGGCCGGGTGATATGTCAAAAACAATTATTACAATTAATTTTTATATATCGTCCAAACTTGATTATTATCACGATTTATAAAATTAACCTAATCGATGCTCACGCCAGCTTATCCATGCTAGTCGCTAGCCTCTCTGATGTTAATGCTAGCCTATCCATGCTAGTTGCTAGCCTCTCCGATGCTAACGCCAGCTTTTCCATGCTAGTTGCTAGCCTCTCTGATGCTAATGCCAGCTTTTCCAATAGCTAGCTTAGAAATTCATGTAGCCTCCTGCTACAAGGATGTAGCAAACACTGGTTGCGCAATTGTCTTAATTATAGCCCTTACACTGAGCCGTATCTTAGGTCCACAGGAGTCCAACACTGACCCTAATCTTGATCCACCAGCTGACCTACTTGGTACATTTAAATTTGACTGAATACATGGTTTATAACACCTTTCCAGGTATTATTTTTATTTATTTTTATTCATCAAAGTAAAAATGTTGAGATAATTTAAAACCAGGCAACAGCTTCTTCTGCTCATCGAGGTGAGACAAAAGATATAAACAAAAGACATGTCCTGACGTCTGCTTTAGTTTAACCTGATCCTACAGAACCTTTAAGAACTCGCCTCACACTCCACATCATGTTGGACCTTTTCTGGATCAGAACCATGGCTGAGAAATGGAACATGAAGGTTTCTGCGATGTCTCTGCAAAGACATTCTTTCCGTGTCTTTATTAGTATTTTACAGTTTCTGCTGCGAGGATTCTTTCCAGTTGTACTGAAGGAGACCGACGTGTCCTGGAGGAGTTCTGTCATCGCTCTACAGCCCGACCCGGACCACAGGACCGGGCAGAACATGTTACCAAACCTCTGAATGGCATGTTTGGAACAAAATATTACACACAAGGCTTTAAAAAAATGAAGTCCAAACAGATCAGACAGAACTTTCCCAGAAGGCAAATTCCATCATTGACAGTTACATTTCTGCAGGTACATCATACACATATACAGTATATATATATATATTTTTCTTGTCATATTGTTCATGTCCCATCAGGAGGAGATTAGGAGAGAAATGAACATTCTTTTCTCGACAGAATTCAGTCCAAAGCATGTTGTATTCTTAGTTTTTGGTTTTCTGAGGTTTTAAAATCACGCTGGAAGCAGAGCGGACGCAGGAGAAGGCTGAGGGCGAGATCTTCTGGGGGTCCAGGTAGTTGTTCTCCATCCTCAAACCCACCAGAGGGGTTTCCTCACCCTGGTTCTGGTCACAGATACTTTCGTCAGAGATACTCCTGGAAGTTATATCAGAAACATACAATTAGAGACACTTTATTAAAGCAGCTTTTAGATGAGCTAACAATTCTTTACTTTTTTGTTATTGGCTCCATCATTTTTATTACATTTAGGTTATTTGTACAATAATTGTCAAATCGGTGGAATTGACTTTGTCAGGACTAAACTTTACAATACTGTGAACCTAAAGATTAAGAAGTTGACATGAAGTTTTACAAACCACCTGGTTTCCTTAATAAATAAAAGTTTAAAAATAAAGCATGAGCTCATCCTGTGAAGGAGCTGTTTTAAATGTTGTTTAACGATGATTCAGGGTGACTCTCAGGTGGAAACTTCACTTTGTTTTGTTTCTGGTCGTCACGACGACATTCCATCCAATGAACTTTCAGCATCATGTTTTCTGACGTGAATCAGTGGAGAGACTGTTGGTCCTTTTTAAATTCAAATTATTCAGTTTTTGTTCACTGGAACTTATTTGTTTTATGTAAACAAGGCCCTCACAGGTTTGCCTCATTATTCTGATTTATTTTAAATCTTCCTTTAAGGAGGTTTTATAAATGTAAGAATGTCGTGGTAAGGTTAGTGTAACAATGACCAAAACACCCCTGAGTTGTCGTTTTTATACCTGATCTTGTTGTTGTCGAGTCGAAGGAAGTGTAGGTTGGTCATTTCGCTGATGCCGACAGGAACATAAATCAGCTGATTGTGATCTAGACACATCTCTGTCATGGAGTGATAGGCGCCGAAGAACGACTCGGGTTCAATTCCCTCTCCGTCCAGTTTGTTGAAGGACAGATAGAGGTATTCCAGACCAGGGTCCATGTGGGCAAAGACGTAACCTGTGGAGGTTGAGGAACGGGTAGCTCAGTTTATTATCTGATGAAGAGTGCCTGAAACTCCATCATTTACCGGCTTTCTTCTTTAAATCCCATTATTCTGTCTGAATGTTGGTTCTTACTTTTATATAAATTCTTTTGCACCCACAGATTTAGGCTCAGGTTTCTTTTGACCTACCGGGTATTCTCTCAATGTTGTTGCCCACCAGGACCAAGTGGACCAAAGATTTGGGCAGGAAGGATGGAACCAGGTAGAACTCATTGTGGGACAAGTCAATAGACTCCAGGTTTCTGCAGAAAAGGAAGAACAATGGGAATGAAAAAGACAATGTGTTTTACTGTCCTGAAGAAGGTACTGCTTGTATGATTGTAGGATTTTGGCTGTTTTTTGTTCGACCTGTGGTTAAACCAAGCCATCGAGGCGATCCGGGTCTCATCCAGCTTGTTGTGTCTGAGAGAAACTATGTTCAGGTTCCCAGTCCGATTGAAAACAGTCTCTGAGATTTCCTCAATCAAGTTGTTCTCCAGATACAGCTCCTGAAAACCAATAAATGTTTGATCAACCAGGTTTATTTGGTTCTCTTTACAGAGGACCAGATTCAGACTGTGTTCACTTGAGGCAGATAAATGAGGAGAGATGATGGTCGGTACCAGTAAAGACTCTGGAAGACCCTGTGGAACGGTGCGGAAATGGTTTCTTCCCAGTCTGAGGTAGAAGAGCTGAGTTAGAGGAGTGAAGGCCCGAGGATCGACATTCCCCTCACTTAACAGGTTTCCTTCCAGCTCCAGAGTCACCAGGCTGCTCAGATCTGGACATTATAGAAGAAGATAGAATCGGAGTGGTTCTACAGATAGCCCTGATGATCTGTTGAGTTTTTTTCAGACATATAGGTCTGATCTGTTTAGTTTTTTATGTTTTATGTCCATGGTTGGATGTAAGGGTATCTCAGTACCTTGAAAGCTGTTTTCATCTATTCCTCTCAGTTTGTTCTCGCTGATCTTTAGTTCCTGCAGCGTGGGGGAAAGGTCCGGGGGCACGGTGTCCAGAAGATTCTCATCCAGGTACAGACGTTTGAGCATCTTCAGGCCCTGGAACAATGGGAGTGAGTCACTGCTGGTAGTAGGGACCATTTACCAAAATTAACATTCACAGAACTTAGATGTTCTGATGGTCTGCTGTGGTTTGGTGAGCCAACATTTCTTACTTTGAAGATGTTTGCATCAATGCCAGCAGAGGTGAGCTTGTTCTTCTTCAGGTTGATCCATTCCAGGTTGGGAATGCCGTTGAAGGCTCCTGCTGGGATGCTGCTGATGCTGTTTCCTGTCGGTCATTTAACAGGAAAAACATAAAACATGGAGGAAAGTTTTAGTAGGCGTTTAGTTTGTGTTTTTAAGTTACACTGGTTTAACAGTGGCTTCAGGTGTGTTTGTTTTTTTATCTGATTATGTGTCCGGTTGTTTATCTGATTATGTGTCCGGTTGTTTATCTGATTATGTGTCCGGTTGTTTATCTGATTGTGTGTCCGGTTGTTTATCTGATTATGTGTCCGGTTGTTTGTTTGATTGTGTGTCCGTTTGTTCATCTGATTATGTGTCCGGTTGTTTGTTTGATTGTGTGTCCGGTTGTTTATCTGATTGTGTGTCCGGTTGTTTGTTTGATTGTGTGTCCGGTTGTTAAATTGTGTGTCCGG
>JARVJO010000365.1:24864659-24874847 GCA_031762555.1 Cynodonichthys magdalenae | reverse complement strand
CTGCTTGGATCTGGACCCTGCTTGGATCTGGACCCTGCTTGGATCTGGACCCTGCTTGGATCTGGACTCTGCTTGGATCTGGACCCTGCTTGGATCTGGACCCTGCTTGGATCTGGACCCTGCTTGGATCTGGACTCTGCTTGGATCTGGACCCTGCTTGGATCTGGACCCTGCTTGGATCTGGACCCTGCTTGGATCTGGACTCTGCTTGGATCTGGACCCTGCTTGGATCTGGACCCTGCTTGGATCTGGACCCTGCTTGGATCTGGACTCTGCTTGGATCTGGACCCTGCTTGGATCTGGACCCTGCTTGGATCTGGACTCTGCTTGGATCTGGACTCTGCTTGGATCTGGACCCTGCTTGGATCTGGACTCTGCTTGGATCTGGTCTTCAGTCTGGAGGGGACGTTCTTCTATATAAACTCTTCAGAATTGCAGACTATCTTTCAGGAAGTCCAGCCCTCCTTCAGACTGAAGAGGGTCCAGTTCTGAGAGGTTTTATAAAGAACTGGTTTGAGGGACATGATGACATCACTATAAACACCATGTCCTGTGTAAAGCTTGACCTTTGACCCCTGACACCTGCAGCTCTGCTGTACTCACCTGCAGTAGGTCCACATGAAAACAGACTCACTCACTGCGTTCGTTCGGTCCTGTTGTCCGCAGAGACTCTTCTCCTCAGCACGTAGCTGCAGAGCGGCTCCACAGGATGAGGTCACTCGTGGTTCTGGTGCCTGACCCGTTTCCTCTGCTGTCACTCAAACGATCTGAAGCGACAGAACGTTTTCAGACAGACATGAAGGACGTTACCGTCAGTCTGAAGCAGCTCCTCTTCTCTGCGAGCTCCTGTAGAGGTGTGTGTGTGTGTGTGTGTTTCACAGATGAGCTCTGAGGACGGGGGGAGGATGGGGGGGAGGACCGGGGAGACGTCCAACATGTGTCTTCCTGCCTGGGTGAGGACGCTGCCAACAGGCTGCAGGATATCTGAGCAGAGTTCACCTGCAGGTCAAAGGTCATGCAGGAACGCCTGGTTCTGATGGAGAAAATCTGATGCGTTGGTTCTAAAACCAGATCCATCTAGAACCAGGACCTGGACCAGAACCAGGACCTGAGCAACCCATCAGCTCATCCTGGACCAGATGCAGCTGCTGCAGGAGTTTAAACTGTTTCCCCACTAAGATACAAGATCCGGTTGTGGTCTGATCTGGTTCAAATTAAACAGATGTGTAGACCTGGCTGAGTCACCTGGACACACCCCCTCCACCTGCAGCACACACACACACACACACACCTGAGGCAGCTTGTTTGGTGCTGAGCTCAGATATGCAGGTTTTTCTGCAGAATCATCTTTAGAACTTCCAGCCAGCTGTAGACCTGCTCACTGGTTCTGTTCAGAGTGTTTGGACTGCTCAGAGCGCCTCCTGGAGGACAGAACCTTTACTGCAGCTTTTTACACACGGGTTCTGGAACGTAAGGGTTTAAAAGGAACATTCAGAATCCAGCTGCAGGAATTCTTCAGATTTTACTGAAAATGATTGATTAGCTTGTCCTGAAGGATTCATCGCCCACAGTTTCAGGTCACTGTTAGGCTCGTGAGAAATGACAGCTGAAGCCAGTTTGATTAAATCTGTTAATATATATTTACTAGACACAGGACAGGAAGCAGGAAGGTGAAGATGAGGCTCCTGGTAGTTAGCTCCAGTTCAGTTTATGGGATATTTACAGACCAATGGTCAGAAACGTTATCACTTTCCAGGCGCAAGTAATAATATTCTATTAAAGGTTGACTCTCTGGAGCTAAATTGGGGCAATAGTTTTTTCAAAGGATGTTTTTAAACAAGGAAGATTTTTTTAAACAGAAAACAAATAATTTTAAACTGAAAAAAGGATTTGAAAAGAAAAATTATTCTGTATAACTGATCCAAACCAGGGTCAAACAGCCTGCCATACCTCAGAAAAATAGATGACACAACATCCTGCGACAACTTTAAATTAAATGACACAGCGAATTGCTATACATGTTTATTATATGACACAACATTCTGCCAAAGGTTTTAAATTATATGACACAGCAGCCTACCATACCTTGTTCATTATTTGATACAACATCCTGCCATAATTCTAAATTATTTGACACAGCGGCCTGCCAAACTTAGTTTTTTTTAACAAAATTTATGGCACCTGTTTAGCTCCATCGTCGGATTCTGTTGAACAGCAAAAGTTCCTCATTAACGGGCCTTTGATCCGGTTTGTTTCTGCAGGAGAAGTTTCCATCAATCGTCTCTCTTCCTGGGGGCTGCAGGTCAGAGGTCATGAGCCTGAATCACCCTGAGCTTCCTGGGTAAAAACCTAAACTTGAACAGAACCTGAAGGGCTCAAACCGGGCTGAGCGTCTCTGAACCGGTCTGCTTGTGTCCGCAGCTGCGTGTTCACCCTGTGCTGGTCAGTGGACGTCTCAACTGAAGGCGTCGTCGCTCCAAACATCCACCTGCTGCCAAAGATCCCAGAACAAGGTAAGACCAACCTGAACACAACACGGCTGACAGACAGGATCTACCTGAGTCCACCTGTCAGGTCAGCCTGAAGGTTTCAGCCCTGAGTTCTGTCTGCAGGCTCATGTTTAAGACTCTCAGCCATGAAGTAAGACTTTATTTATCCAAGCTGAAAATGATCAATAACAGATTATTTAATTGGTAACCAAGACAGCTTTGATAAGTTCTAGTTTTATCTTTTCTCAGTCTGCAGGTCGGTTCTGATCCGTCTTCTTCTTTCTGCAGCTCTGAAGCTGTTCCCCTTCCAGCCTGCAGGTGGCGCAGCTGAGGCCTTCCAGAGCCTACTGAGGCTTCTGGGACCTGAAGCCACCATCGAGGCCATCATCAGAGCCACCGGGCTTTTACCAGAACTCTGAGTAAACCCCAGAACAAAACAGAGGAAACGGTTTTCTCTCGTAGAAATCTTTATTTTTATTTTTTAAAGAAATAACTCGACTGAGACAGCGGAGCTCGTTAGTCAAAATCTACAAAAATAAATAATTTAAATACAAAAAGCCGAACAGCTGGGTCGCCTTTGTATTCTCAAATAGTTTCCTCTTTATTTACAAACACCAAAATAGTGAAAGTTTGTAGGCATCGCTCCTTGAACGGCGACGCTCAGGCAGCAGGCGGCCAATCGGATTGCAGCAGTCGACCAATCAGGCTGCAGCTCACAGATCACATTAACATGAGACCAGTTTTTGCAACTTAAATTTTCTGGAATCTGATATCAATTAAAACCACGTTTTTTCCAACTCTATCAGGAAAACAATTTAAAAGAAAAATCTGATCAGTTCTGTTAAATTTGTCCATTTAAAAGTGAAAACATGTTTTTATTTAGTGTTGTGTTAAAATTAAACCTAAACGTTTATTTTCTACATGACTCAGCAGTTTTCGTCTTTCCATCAAATAAAAAAGCCTTTATTTTGAAGAGCTCATTACCTGAGCTGCTGTTATTTAGTTTCAGATTAATCTTTCTAATCAATAACTCCCATGAGCCTCAGCGGTGCCGTGCTGCCCGTGACGTCGTCGCTCAAACACAAAAATTAGTGGTTGGTTCCGTTCTTGGCGGGTCGCTCCATTTCCATGACAACAGCATCCACAGAGGCGGCGTTTACCAGATCACAACTCTGCTGCTGATAAACGATTGGCTGGTGGAGGTCATGGGGGCGGAGCCATCCGACAGGAACTGAGGTCAAGTGTTATCAGTTTATCTGAAGCCTCCTTTGTTTATGTTTTTAAACATCAGGCGACCCGATCGGGTCGAGGAGTCCGAGGTATCCAGAGTTCTTGGCTGCGTTCACAGAAACTGATCTGAGATCAGGTTGGTGTGAACGCAGCCTGTAACAAACCAGTTTAATAAACAAACAAACAAACAAACAAACAGGAAGTCACTTATGGCACAAACACCAGCAGAGCAGAAGAGTTCTGATCACCGGTCCCTCATCAGTCCTGACCTCTGAAGTTAGAAGTGAAACAAATGTGTAAAAGTTTTAAACCGACCCCGATCCATCCAAAAACACAAAGACCACCTTTATAGAGACTCAGAACCACCGAGGACCGGATCAGGACCGTCAGACGGGACCATGGAGGTTTACACAAATAAAAACAACACATCCTGCGTCAAGAACAAGCAGAGCTGCAGCACGAAGCTATATACTGACTGTGGGCTTTAACTTCAGGTTTTATGTGGATCAAACAGAACCGGGTCCATCTGAGCTCGTTGGCAAACTTTAGACTAAATACTGTCTTGGATGAAAACAGAAGAGTGGTGTCGAAAACAAACAAAAACAGAGCCGTTCAAGGAGCAGTTCACTGATTTAGTAAATAAAACTTTGAAGTTTGATGTCGGTGAGGTTCTGATGGATCCATACTACACCTGGTTTACCTGACATCTAGGGGTCCAGCTGGATCCATGATCCGTTAAGTTCTGGTTTTTCCAACCTTGATGAGAACCTGATGATTATTTCAGATAGATTTGATCCTCCAGCAGATGTCAGTGTTCAGATAAATGTTCTGGACGGGTTGAAGGTCCGATCAGAACCTCACCTGTTCAGGGAGCATTTTAAATGTTAGTGTTTTTACATTTGTGACCTTTGACCCCAGATGTGAACCGCTCCTTTAAGGGCAGGTTTGACCTTTCTGACCTCTGTCTTTGGGTCCAATCAGATTAATGTTGATAGAAAACGATAATAAATCAGCTGACAGTGATTAACGCTAAGCATTATGGGTAAAACACAAACCGTGTTTATCCGATCAGGTGGCCGACGCCGGTCTTTGTAACCAAAAACAGAACAAATGTAATGAAACCGGGTCGAGGCAGAACCAGTGCTGGGGTTCACCTCTCCGCTGGGTCACCGTGGCAACGTCAGAGCCAGCGCTGGTCCATCCCGGGTCACACGGGGTGGAACAGCAGCGTGCGGTCGTCCCTCTCCGCCGACGCCATGATGCTGGGGAGCAGCGACAGGGAGCCTTTGGGCAAGGCACCGCCGGTCCTCAGGTAACACGAGACGATCTTCTGGTCCAGGCGCAGCTGGCGGGGGATGCTGTCAAACGGTTTGGGGTCCAGGTCCAGGATGGAGACGGAGGAGGAGAAGGCAGGAGGTCTGAACGGTCTCCTCTGAGACGAGAGGCTGAAGGACGAGGAAGAGGAGGATAAATGAAGGAGGAAGGCTTTAAAACAGGAAGTCAAATTTCTGATTCAGCTTACTCTTCGTCATCCTCCTCTTCCTCAGCACTGGGCACGAGGGCCATCATGAGGGAGCAGTCCTTGGCCGTCATGGCGATCCGGTACTGATGGACCTGCAGAAAGGAGTTTTACGGTGACACGGTACCGTCTCAGGTTCTGAAGTTTCATGAAATAGAACCACAGGTGAAAGACGGGTCATTCTCTTCAACCAAGACTTTAGACCCAATGGAAGGGGTGAAAGACGGGTCTTCATCTTTAACGAAGACTTTAGACCCGTCGGACCAGGTGAAAGACGGGTTGTTACCTTTAACGAAGAACTTAGACCCGTCGGACCAGGTGAAAGACGGGTTGTTACCTTTAACGAAGAACTTAGACCCATCGGACCAGGTGAAAGACGGGTTGTTATCTTTAACCAAGACTTTAGACCCAATGGAAGGGGTGAAAGACAAGTCTTTCTCTTTAACGAAGACTTTAGACCCGTTGGACCAGGTGAAAGATGGGTCGTTATCTTTAACGAAGACCTTAGACCCGTCGGACCAGGTGAAAGACGGGTCGTTATCTTTAAAGAAGACTCTAGACCCATCAGACCAGGTGAAAGACGGGTCGTCATCTTTAACGAAGACCTTAGACCCAACGGACCAGGTGAAAGATGGGTTGTTCTCATTATCAAAGACCTTAGACCTGTCAGACCAGGTGAAAGACGGGTCGTTATCTTTAAAGAAGACTCTAGACCCGTCGGACCAGGTGAAAGACAGGTCTTTCTCTTTAACAAAGACTTAAGACCCGTCGTACCAGAACCTTTCAGACCTTAGCAGCAGCGAATTCCACAGAGTCGTCGTCCTCCATCGAAAACTTCTGAACTTTCTCCAGGAAGGTTTCGCCGTACGGTCCATCGATCTGGAGCCGAGTCCTGCCGTGGAAAGAAGAGACTTCAGAGACCAGGTGGACCTCTCAGATCCAGAACCAGAACTGGGGTACCTACCTGTCTTTGGGAAAGTCTTGCAGGTGTTGCTCCACTTGGTGGTACAGAGGATAAAGACCTTCGATGTCCAACATGTCCAACATCTGTGTCTGAAGGATCCGGAACAGAACACTGTCGCTGGGTAGACCCTGAGATCCTGCAGAGACAGAGGAGTTCTGACAAACGGTTCTGATCCGTTTGGACTTCGACTCCAGAAGAAGCTAAATAGGATTTTTTTAGGTGCAGATTTATTTTAGTTAAATTAATTGATCCAGTTTCTGACCGTGACGAATCCGCTCCTTGTTCAACAGGCTGGCCTGACAGAAGCTCCGCCCCTCTCCTCGTCTATCAGTCACCTGTCCTCCGGCTCCGCCCCCACTGCTCAGCAGGACGTTAACCAGAACCTTCAGACAGAAAATGACTCGTCAGCATCAGAAACAAAATTAATAAATCTTTAAAAGTTGAATAAATTTTATTTCATTTTCTCCAGTTTTTTTTTTACCTGAACTGATCCAGACCCTGAGACCCAGACCCAGACCTCAAGACTTTGGTTAGAGCCAGAATCTCAGGGTCTGAACCCAGGTCTCGGGGTCTGAACAGTGGCTCACCTGGATGAAGTCGTTCAGGACAGCCTTGCCGGTCACGTGTCCGTTGATCCGGTTGTTTCCGGTCTGGAAGTACGGTCTGAGGTGATGCAGCAGAACGTTCACGTCCGGAGGGTCGTCGCCGCCGCCGTCCTTACTGCTGTAAACACACTGACCGCCCTGAAACCCAGAACCGCACAGACCCGGGTCAGATAGGACCGCCAGACGGGACTGAGTAGAAGGATCTGCGTCTCACCTTAAAGACTTTGAAGTTGTTCTGAGGTTCTTCGATCAGGTGTCTGACGGCGAAGTGCATCCTCTGTCTGTTCCTGTAAGAAAAGCCAGGATTGAGTCCTGATCCGGAGCAAACAGCTGATTCTGTTCTTAAAGAATCAGTTCTGATTAACCCGACCCTGAGAAGAGGTCCAGAGGACAGTACAGGCTGCGTCTCTTCCACTTCCCGTTGGCCACCTGCAGACAAAACAAATCTATCAGGAGGGTTTTATTTTGGGTTTTTTTCTACACAAAATAAAGTTTAAACTTTAAAAGCAGCTGGAAAACAAACAAGAACTGAAAGGTTCTCAGATCAGAACCAGGTCCAGTTTCTGTTCCTTCGGTCAGCAGCAGCTGGAACCACCAGGACCACCACACCTTCTTGTTTCTAAGCAGCAGATTTCAGAATAAAAGTTTGTTTTTATTTACAGACAGCTGTTGTTGTTTACCTTGTAGTGCTGGTGCATGCAGTAACGACACACTTTGGTCTTCATGTCTTTGCTGACGTGTTTGGGAGACGGCAGGAAGCCACATTTAGGCTGAAACACACACACACACACACACACACAGTCAGGTGTCTGTGTGACGGGGTTACAGGTCCTGTTCAGGAACTGAAAATAAAAACCGGTCCTCGTGTTCCTTTAGATTTTCTTACCAAGCAGACAGACTTTTAGTCGTTTTTAAATTAAATCATGAAAATCTTTTTTTTGTTTGTTTTTAACAATCTAAATGAAAACGTTTCAGAGCTAAAAGAGGTGAGGACCGGATCAGGAGTTCTGGACTTTATTTTTGTTTTAAATAGGGTTCCAACACATTTTAGTTTACTTTATATTTAATTTTTGTTCTTATTGTGCTGTGTGGACGCTGAGCGGACAGACGGTACCTTGATCTCGATGCAGAGGGGGGGACGGTGCGTCTGCAGAGACGGAGACGTCAGGTTGGGCAGACAGAGAGCGCAGCCGCTGTAGATGTCCATCACTTTATCACAGCGCCACGCTGAAACACACAAACCAGGTTCTCAGCACCGCTAACAGCCGAGAGCTAAAGTTAGCCTCTAACGCTAACTTGTGCCAACTGATGAGATCAGGTTTACTGGCTTCATGTCCATCAGACGGACCAGGAGGACGTCTGTCTCACCTGGTCTCTGATGCTGAATCTTGATGGACAGCTGTCGAACGAACTCCAGCGGTAGTTTGACTACTTCCTGTGGAGACAGGAGACGTCGGAGCGGCTCTGTTAGTAAAACATCAGGTGGATCCTCTCCTCATGGGTCACACCTGTTTGTGTTTCTGAGAACAAACAGACTAAAGCTCCCGACCCGACAGGTTCTGGACCTGTTGTCTGTAAACACTCTGAGGTTTCAACAGAAATCATGACGTCACAGCAGCCTGTCAGTAAAATATTTCATTAAGCAGGAACTGAACCCTGAAACTGGTTTATGTCAACAGGCGTGTTTAACCCTGAGGGACAAAGAGGACAGGTGAGGGTGTGTCTCACCCCACTGTGGACGAACTTGTCCCCCAGCAGGCTGCTCATCACGTTGGAGCTGAAGTCCACGATGTTCTGGATCTGCCTGAAGGCCTGCTCCACCGTCTAAACAACAAGAGGAGACATCTGTCAACGGAGGTGGACTCATCTGTCCTCCAGGACCGATCAGGGACTCAGACTCAGGCAGACCATCCTCTGACAGGAACAGGATGTCTGGATGTTTTTATGTAAATAAAGGAGGTGAAGTTCAGGACGAAAAAGATTAAAGATGAAGATTAAAAGTTTGAGAATATGTAAAGCTCAGATTACTGCTGTGATAAACTGGTTTTGTTTTATCTAAACAAATGGATCAGGACTTTTGCACAGTTCTGTCCGTAGACCTTAGACCTGGTAATCTGACCCAGATATGTAAAACCACATCTGTATGTAAATGTTGGGTGGAGCCAACAGGAACCAGTTCATCCAGAGTCCGTTGGTCTGGGTCCCTCTGCCTTCAGAACTCAGTAACTAACGTGAGGTTCTGTAAGACCCAGTCGTCTCAGACTCACCTGTGGAGGGTCAGGGTTTGTCTCACTCACCTGTGGAGGGTCAGGGTTTGTCTCACTCACCTGTGGAGGGTTCTCGGAGTCTTCTGCTGGATATTTGAGCAAACGTAGAACTCTGGAGAGCTGTGAGGAGAGGGCAAAGGTCTGGTTAGGATCAGCTGAGAGCTTTTTAACTGAACTTTTAGTTTTAACAGTTATTTTAAAAACAGGTAGAAAAGCCTAAACTCACTCGGGATGTTTTTTTTTTTTTTTTTGATTAAATGTATGATGGTTCTGGAACAAAAGCTCATTCAGGTAAATAATCAGAACCTCTGATGACTGAACCAGGGGAAGATCTGGACCACTGGACATACCTGGACCAGTACCTGAACCCTGGAGTCAGGGTGGTTTTAATAAAGTCTTCATGATTACAGACTCGCTTCATGTTCAGCTTCATCCATGTGAACCAGAACCAGAACCTCACACAGAAAAAAACACAGCTGGAGAGGAGGGTTCAGGTTTAATTACAGGAAGTTTTCTCAGTTGATGGGTCTAAACCTGTTTGTGAAAATTATTTAAAGCAATTATCTGAAACAATTATTTAAAACAATTATCTGAAACAATTATTTAAAACAATTATCTGAAACAATTATCTGAAGGAACTACAGAAATGTTTTTTCTGCTCTGACACACCTGATCTGAAGAACTGAGTACAGCTCATGAAATATAAATCGTATTAAAACTTATAAAAAGTCCAATTTTATTAATTTCCTACATTTTCATACTCCCAAAACATCAGTTTGAGTAGGAGCAGATGCTATTTTTAAGACTGGATTTAAACTGGTTTAGACCGTTCAGATTGGATGTAAACTGGTTTAGACTCTTCAGACTAGATTTAAACTGGTTTAGATCCTTCAGACTAGATTTAAACCGGTTTAGACCCTTCAGACTGGATGTAAACTGGTTTAGACCCTTCAGACTGGATGTAAACTGGTTTCAACTTTTCAGACTGGATGTAAACTGGTTTTAACTCTTCAGACTGGATGTAAACTGGTTTCAATTCTTCAGACTGGATGTAAACTGGTTTCAACTCTTCAGACTTCATGTAAACTGGTTTCAACTCTTCAGACTTCATGTA
>JARVJO010000365.1:24832305-24845430 GCA_031762555.1 Cynodonichthys magdalenae | reverse complement strand
CGAGTAATGAACCTTTGAGCAAAGCAATGGGCTGGAAAGCCTCATTGCTTCATGAGGCTTCATTTGCCCATCACTACTCGATGATGGAAGGAGTAGGCGGGGCTTACACACCCGAGGAGGAGGCGCCTCCCGTCCATCAGAGGTTAGGTTTCTGTCCGGAGTGTTTCAGAACTTCCTGCTTCATGGAGCTGAAATGAAACATGCTGCAAAATAAAAGCTAAATAAAGAATTTGTCCCAGATTATAAACTGAATGTCTCCATGTGGGTCGGTATGAACAAAAACTACCAGAATATTCTTTAAACACAACAGAATTAGTTTTAACTTTATGTTAAATAGATGATTGTTTCTAAACTTCAAACTGTACGTTATAAATACAGAATGGTTAATATCTCTGGTCCTGGTCCTGGTTAGGAGTCTGAAGTTCTGTGTGCTCACGTCTCGTTCTTATTTCCAGGCCGACCCGCCAGTCTCTACGATGACACCAACCCAGACTGGGTGCCGTCAGTAAACCTGGGCCACAAGAGGAAAACGGGCGCCGCTCGTGCTAGCCCCGCCCCCAGACAGAAGCATCAGAGGAGGAAGAAGCTTCTGAAGGACGATGATTCCGATGAAGACGTGAAGTCGGTGCAGACGGAGCTGGAGTCTGGGACCATCAGAGACATGGAGGTGGAGATGGACAGACTGACGGAGGACATCACCGTGTTAGAGGACGACCTCGCGTCTCTGACGTTAAACGAGGCTTTCTTCCAGGAAGATGATTCCCGCGTGACGTTTTACACCGGACTGCCGAGCTTCCTGGTCCTGATGCACGTGGTCTCCTTCGTGTCCCCCTTCCTGAAGGTCACAGGTGGTCTCACCGAGTTTCAGCAGGTCGCTGCCACTTTAATGAGGTGTCGTCTGAGCTTGGAGGAGCAGGACCTGGCTTATCGGTTTTCTGTCTCCGCCCCCACGATGGCGGCGTGCTTCAGGACGGTTGTGGAGGTGTTGCACGCCCGGATCGGTTCTTTGGTCCGGTGGCCGTCCAGGGACGAGCTGTTAAAAAGCTCTCCGGTGTGTTTTCAGGAAGGTTTTGCTGGAAGCGCTGCAGTAATCCTGGATTGTTTTGAAGTTTTAATCCACAGACCGGGGAACGTGATGGCCAGACTGCAGACCTGGAGCGCACAGAAACGTCACCACACCGTCAAAGTCCTCACCGGAGCCACGCCACGCGGTCTCATTCTGTTCGTGTCCCCCGCATGGCGAGGCCGTGTGAGCGACAAGTACCTGGCTGAAAACTGTGGCGTCACAGAGAACCTTCTGCCTGGAGACGTGGTTCTTACAGGAACTGGACTGGACTCTGCAGGTTCTGTTGGGGTGTTTCGGACAGAGGTGACACCTCAGGGGAGAAAGCAGCTGACGGCCTCTGAAGTGTCCGACACAAGTCAACTGTTGGACGTTTGTCTGTACCTGCAGGAAGTCACCGGGCGGGTCCAGGAGGAGTATACAATCCTAAAAGGACCCTTGGACCTGGACTTCCTGACCCGGGACGGACCTGAGAAACCGACTCTGATTGATAAAGTCGCTGCTGTTTGTTGTGCTCTGATGAATTTATCACCATCAGTTGTTGTTTGAATAAAACAGAACTTTTCCTTTGTGTTTCTGTACACTGTTTACTAACCCTGCTTAATGATCATATACTTATTTTTAAATGTTTTATTATTTTCAGTGTAGCTAAGATGATACTTTATTAGTCCCATGAAGGGAAATTACAGTAACTCAGTGTTTTAAATATTGAGGTAAACTGTAGTGTGGTAGTAGCTGAGAGTCATCCACAATGAGTTCTGATCTGGCAGATAAACACTTAAAATCATTTGCATAGATGTCTGATTTATTTTTTATTTTCACCTAATTTGCTTTTAAGATAAAATATATATTATTATAAAGTCAATAGTAAAATACTGTGGCTGAAAATCACATGAGAAGTGTTAATAAAAAAAGTCACTTTTTTTGTGAAATACAGTCACAAATATCAGAAAATTGACTACATATATTATTTTTAAAGTAATTTATACGTTTTAAATTCAAATGATTAACTTTCACTTTTTAGATCATTTTTTTTGGGGGGGACACAAAATGGCTTCTATAAATGTTTATTTTAAACCAAAACAAAATAAATCCAAGAACCTTCCTCCCACAGAAACCTCAACCAGTCTCCTCGCGCTGCGCTGGGCTTGGCTTGGCGCGTTTAGCCAATCACGTCGGGCTCTTCCCGTGACGTCAGGTTGCTCTCAACGCCGTGATGAGAAGAGAAATCACTCCTTCACATTTTAACTCGCCTCAGATGACAGTTCTGTTGAGTTAGTAAAGACTTATTTAGTTTGATTTTTTATACGTTTTTTTGTTATTTTCAAAGATTATTAATTTTTAAAAACCCAGAGGTCCTGGAGTCCAGTCTGGGCCTCTTGACGTACTCCTTCCCGTATATCTCGCAGAGTGATCCCTCTTCTCTCTCTGTAGGATCTATGTAACCGTCCTTTCCCGACGCTACGTCGGTTCGTAATTTCTGCCTGGAAACACTGGGAACTAATCGGAACCGGCGGCTAACAGACACCAACCGACCTCCCGAGCTGAGAGGACTCGATTAGGTGGGCTGAGACTAATTTCTGATCCCGGTTCTGGTTATTTTGGGACCTTTGTGGGTCTGTGGGCGGAGCTCTGAGGTTGTAAACATGTCAGTTATTGGATGAAGCTAAAGTGGCAAAAAAACAAACAAACAGGAAGCGTTTAGACGTGTGTCTCAGTTATCATAGGTTTAGTTCAGTTAACCTTCTTACAGAGGTCAGATTATATCTAATTTGTTTTTTTTTAAGCATTTTTAAAAGCTTGCAAAGACAACAGACAAGAAATGTTGGAATCCAATGATTGAGCTTCTTCTTGTGTGATAAGAGGATGCAGTTAAATCTGCAGAGAAACTAAAGCAACAAAAAAAACAAAAAACTACAAAATAAACTCAAAGAGACATGAATCAAAACAATGATATGAACCCAAACATAAAACTGAGTCTCCTTGAGTTGATCCTTCCTAATGAGCTCATTTCAGGAAGTGAGTCCACCCAGCAGGAAATAATTAAGATAAATAATCTGTCATCAGCAGGTTAATTACAGCCTGTGAAACCAATCAGCATCTCCGATTCCTTGAACAGGAAGTTAATTCTTCCTCCATCTGAACCCTTCAGAGCTGCAGGATCTGGACCAGGAAAAGGAGAAGAGTCTGGACTTTTAATATGGTGTAAAGTAAACATTTTCACACTGATTATTTGTAAATACATTTAAAAACTATGGACTGTAATTAAAAATCTTTTAGAAAAGCACCACAAGATTAAAGCTGTTATCAGATGGGTGACGTCCTGCAGAAACCAGCCTCACCTCAGCCCCCAGGAGCTCTGGATCCAGGTGAAGCAGCTCGGAGGACGGCGGTGTCCATCTGAGGTCAGGACTGAAGGTTGGACCTGTTAAAGACGAGGACCTACAGGATGATGCTGATGATTCTCTGGCTCCGGTTTCCTCCATCGGACCTCCGTTTGTCTCCGAGCTGTGAAAAAGATTCATCTGAAACAGAGACGTGGAAAAATATTCAGCAGCGTTTTGTTCCTGTTTGTTCCAGAACCAGCTGGAACCAGCTGGAGATCCACGTTCTGCAAACAGAGCAGCAACCAAAACTGAAGGACTGAGTTCAAACACAAAGACTGGATTTAACAAAAACTATCAGCACCAGGTCCAGCAGGGAAACCTGACCGGCCTCAGGGCTCTGATGAAGAGCGATCTGGAGACCTCGTTGAAGGACTACAGGAAACCAAGGGAGCCTCCTGGATCCAGGTCCAGGAGTAAAGTTCAGCAGAGTGTTTCCAGAGTTTTGATTTGAATGAGACGAGGTTTAAAGCCTGTAAATAAATAAATAAACTTGTTTTTTATTCCAGGTTTGAAGTGAGGATGGGAGGAGGTCAGAGTCATGAGACGAGACCCGAGGAGAGGAAAGATGAAAAGCATCCGGAGTCTGAAAAAGCCGACAGCGAGGGTTCTGAAGGTCAGGACCTCGGAGCTTCGCTCAAACATCACTGAAGGAAAGTTTTAACCTGATGAAACCTTTTCCTCCACAGACTCAGCAGGTGAGCTGCCCCAGTGCATGATGGGAAACAGGAAGGTGGACGACATGAGCTTCATGATCTCGTGCACCAACTGGTATTAGACTGGTTCTGGTTCGGACCGCTGGACCATCAGGACCCGTTAGAGGATGTTCCTCGGACCCTTTAGTCGTCTTTTGTTTGTAAATAAATGATCTGTTTCTTCACAACAAACTGTTTTTATTTCTCTGCAGTTTGAACAGAAATAATTCAACTTTATTCTTGATGATTTAAAAAGTTTCTTTAAAGTTAAAATGATTCCTGAGACGATTTGATGGTTCTTCACCTCTAACCTGTGAGGTTAAAGATGAACATCTGAATCCTGCTCCTGTGTGTTTCTGAAGAGTTAATATATTTATTTTAGTGAAACTCACCACACGAGCCTGGAGGTTTGAAGCTTTGAGCTCCTGGTCGAACCGTCTTCGTGTCACAAACTGCTCAGATTACAGAAGTTAAAACAAACAAACTGAAAGAGTAAACAACTCAGACTGCTGTAAACAAACAAACAGAAGGAAGGTGAGGAGCAGGAAGCTGAACAGAAAGAAAAACTTTTCTTCAAAGTCAGAGGAGCTCTGCTCACTGAGAGCAGGTCGTCAGTCTTCATCCAATCACAGAAGATTCATCAGAACTTTAATGATCTAATCTTACAGTAATTAACTCATCAGATGAAGATAATTGGTTCTCCTCGTTAACAGACAGGAAGTCGTCTCACTGCTCCCACTTCAAACTCTGAGTGTTTGACAAAAGTAGAGCTCAGACATGCAGGCACTCCTGTACAATAATAATAATAATTATTAAAACCAAAATTCCTGAAATGACTTTGTCCTTCAGACAGATAAAATATAAAGTTTTGATATTTTATATTGAAACTAAAACTTCCCTCATGTTTCCTTTTATAAAAACCTGAAACCGACTCTGACAGGTGTGTCGCCATGGAGACGGGATTAATTATTAAAGACCCAGTCTGTGTCGACCTTCTGTTAGATCTGATCTTATCTCCACCGTCTGCAGTAGAACGGATCGGCTGAAGGACTTTTAATGTCAGATTTATAAATAAATAAATATCAATAAAAGACGTTTTCACATCAAACTTACAGGTTATTTATCTGACTGTTTTTGTTTTCTGTAATAAAATAAATAAATAAAACTCAGCTTCTATCAGCTGTAAAACTGACTCAGTTTTAGCCACTTTAAGGTTTGTCAGCTGTGGCGGCCATCTTGAATCAGGTTGTAAAGTGTTTCATTCAATCATCACTTCCTAAAAGTTTCATTAAAATTGGTCCACTGGCTCAGGAGATATTTTGCTAACAAACAGAAATATGCAAAGACACAGACATGATCGCCCACCTTTTACCTCACAGCAGCTAAAACAAGACGTTTTAGACAAGATGAAGCTTTTTATTAACATTTCACTGTAAACAGAACATCGTGTTGTTGGTAAACAACTGGTGGATAAATAAAAACAAAAATAAAAACATTAGAAAACAGTGTCCTTTGAATTAAAGCAGGTAATCATTAACATGCTGTTAAAAATAAAACTTATTTACAGAACATGAGCTCAAACAATTAAACTGATTCAATTATTCTGAGTTTTGTTTATCAACAAACACATTTCGTTAAAAAACCCAAACAAAATTATTTTTATTTTATAAGAAATAAACTGAATCTCTTAACGCTCTTCCTGATAAAACCACTAAAAGTTGTGATTTTATCCAAAGATCAGTAAAAACTCCACTTGATATGTTTTTATTTTTCTACTTTTAAAAGATAAAAACTAAAGGCAACAGCAGGCGGGTTAAAGGAAGACTCGGCACCGAGACGCCACAGAACCACAGGGATCTGATGAGCCGAGTCCCAGAACCGGACTCTGGAAGGAACCGATGGATTTGAGACTTCTGGAGGTCTGGCATCTTGTGAAACCAAATCATGACAGTTGGACCTCTGTTCTCGCTGACATGGTTCTTTTTCACACATATTTTACCCTCAAACTGAAACAAGAAGTCCTGGTAAGCCCCGCCCACAAACAAAGTTCTGACCAATCACAATGGAGCAAACCCTGACGGACAGAAGTTCAGACAGAGGGCTGTAAATAAAACCTGTTCTCATGTTCATCACCTGGTGTGAGTGGCGACATCAATGACCAAGTCCACCTTTAAAGACAACTCACTGTTGTCCCAACTCATCATCATCATCATCTTCATCATCGGACCTGGAACACAGTGACACTGAGCTCAGACAGATCCAGCCCTGAGCTGAGGTTTATTCTGCTTCTCTCAGTTCTACTGAAATGAAAGAAGAAATCAAAGCAGATAAATCCAGAACCAGGACCGGCAGGTGGACCGGAGCTCAGTCCGGTGTCACTTTTTTCAAGTTCCATAAAAGAGGCAGATTTTCAGAGGACCCTTTGTCCTCCGGGACCAAACTAAGACATAAAGTTCCACCATTTTAAACTAAATCTGTCCATCATGATGCAACAGACGTCTGCTGAAACACAGCAATCTGATGTTTGTAAATCTGTACAAAAAGACTTCTTTTTCAGAGGGTAACGCTGTCAAATCATCAAATATTTAACAGATTAAGGAAGAGTCGTGGATTTGGACCAGTTCCGTTGGACCAGTTCCCTCTATCATTTTATTATTAAATCAACCTTCTGCAGGCAGAGTTGTTCCAGAAAAACAAAAGCTTTTAAAGTTTGGAGGAACTTTACTTTCTGCTGTTGAACACTTCAGTGTTTTCATCACTTTAAATGAAAGTTTATTGGTTAAATATAAAACTTTGTTTATAAAACCAGAGAAGTTCTACGTGAGCTTCAGGAGCTTCTGAACAAAAAGGTTCCTGCAGAACATCTGAGGAGGAGCTGCAGACTGAGATTATCTCTAACCTACAATAAACGGGTCTAACTGTGACTCAGTTAAAGTGAGATTTGAAAGCAGAGGTGGGAGGAGGTGGGAGCAGGTTAATTAGCCTCTGGATGAGTCACTTTAGACACTTAACACTGTTTCCACCAGCAGCTCCTTCAAACCAAGCAGGAACGTTATGGAACAAAGAGTTCACTGCTCCTGAAGACTTTCAGCCATCTGTAAGACCTGCTGGGACCATTTGAGACCAGCAGAGACCAGCTGAGACCAGCTGAGACCGGCTGGGACCATCTGAGACCAGCAGAGACCGGCTGGGACCAACTGAGACCGGCTGAGACCTGCTGGGACCAACTGAGACCAGCAGAGACCAGAACACAGCTGATCTCTTCTGGTTTACTCAAAAGTTTAAGAATCACATCAGCCTGGTTCAGATTGTAAAATGAGGTGAAACAACATAAACCAGCTGAAGCCAGGACTCAGACAGACCGGTCAGGATGTCTCTTTGACACGTCTTTAGGTGGAGATCCTGGGTCAGACCCAGAACTCTCTGCAGGGTTTGTAAATCCTCTCTGGTCCTCCGTGACCAACAATAACAGGAAGTAGGTGGATGTTGGTCCAAGTTCTTAAACTGACCTTTAAAACGTTTGAAACAGATAAATTATAAAAAACGTTTCTAATTATAATATTTAAAAAGAGTAAATGAAGACATTTGTCTTCAGGAGACAAATCAGAGTCCAAAACATTTAGAGCTGAAACTTTGAACAAACTGCAGTCAAGTTTTCTGTTCCAAAGAAAAACAGGAAGTTGTCAGATAAATGGATAAAATACGGAGTCAGCTGGAGGTCAGAGGTGAAACCAGGAGCTGGACGGAGCCGAGAGGACAGATGGACGGACAGATGGACGGACAGCGGGACGCTGGGACGTGACAGCAGGATTAAAATCAGGCACACGGAGGACGAGAAGCTCGTTTAGAGCTCCATCAACTGAAGGATTGAAAACTACAACAGGCTCCATCAGACCACCGTCCCCTCATGTCCTCTGGACTAATGTCTCCTGCAGATCATCTGCTGATGAGAGACACGATGAAGAATGAGTTCCCTGTGAGTTTCTGCTGACCTCTAACAAATCAGACGACCTCAGAAAATAATCTGATTAAACTCGGTCTGACTGGACGCCGTGTCCACCGTGTCCACCGTGTCCACTGTGCCCACCGTGTCCACCGTGTCCACTGTGCCCACCGTGTCCACGTCTCACACGGCGTGAGACAAACACCTCAACGTTTCAGCTCTGAGACGCAGCGTGGAGACCTGAGGACAGTGAGACCGGTGAAACAAACCTTCCAAAAGACACGTAATAAAAACTGGAAGTTCTCAAGTCAAATTACAAAATTCTCAAAGCTGCAGAAAAATGAATTTATTTAAAACCATAAGAAATAAAGTGTTAAAAAGTCCTGATTTTCTACAGAAACTGGTAAAAATCTCTTGTAGTTAAAGAAAACATCATCAGTTCCCCTGCTGGTGGGAAACAGACTTGATAGTAGATTGTACTGGTACTGACCCGGCCCAGTAAACAGCTCAGGTCATCACTGCTCTCATCTCAACCAGTTTTAACTGAATTTTCATTCATGAAGGAATGAAAGGTTTTTATAAAGTTCTGGAGTCAAACGGAGCCAACGAGGTCCGTCTGAGTCTAAACTGCCTGTTGGAGCTGAACTGTGTCAGAAAGGAGCTGAGAGAGCTTCAGCACTTTAGGCTGGTTTATCCCTGTCGACCCGGGGGGTCCTGCTCCCTGAACCCAGGTACAGAACTCAGCTCTCAGACACATTATGTTTGGACTGTTTTTGTCACCAAATTGCAAGAAAAAAGGCACAATTTAACTTGAAATCCTCCAGCATGATGAAAGTGTAAATCTGGAGCCTTGTTCTGACAGGATTAGTTTAGAGACCACATGCTGTTTGTGATAACTGCAGATAATCTGAGTTGATAATCCCAGGCCAATCAGCCGTGTCAGCAGTTTGTAAAGTAGAACCTCCCCACAAATGACCTGAGGTCCCGTCACACTAATCCAATGTGAACAGATGGGCTGAATCACAGGTGTATTTAGGAGTTTTGTTTTTGGTGAAGAATGGAGGCTGGATTGAAAACCTTTAGGGTCCCGGGTCGACAGAACCCTACTGACCCGTAACTGCAGCACCAAAAACACAAGTCTGAAGAGGAGCAGCTGGTGACTCACATCCTGCACAGAATCATTTGTTTGTGTTTGTAGCCTGACGCTGACAGTAACACAGAGCTGACTGCAGGTCATTTCTAAACAAAAGGTCCGAATTTAGTTCCACCTGTCGTCAAATCCTCAAATGAACTCTGTTCAAAATAGCAGAATAATAATAAAACAAACAGTTCTGATCTGTGCAATAAAGAAAAGGTTCTAAAACAGCTGAATCACCTCCTGCCTGTTACACTTTGTACAATCAACAAACTTCTCATTCATTAAAGTTTTCTTCATCAAGACATTTTTATTTTCACCCAACAAGGACTAAAAGTAAAGAGATTCTGCTTGAAGCGGTCCAGTTTCAGGTTCCGCAGGTTCCAGACCTGACAGGATGCTTTCTGACAGGAATAAGGCAGAAAAGTGTCGACTCAGCGCTTCTTCCTGTTTGACCAGCTGAGTGTCCATAAAACCAAAAGTGAGGAGTGAGTTTTGTAAAATGTCTTCTTTCAGTTTAACTTAAAATAAGCTTGTTTTCATCATGGCCTTTCTACCTTTATTTTATTTCAAGTATGTTTGTCTGTTTGATCTTTTTTTATTAAATTTAATCTACTTTTATAGCTAAAGTAGTTCATGTCTACAAGTTGTTTTTTCAGCACAAATCTTTTTTTTTCTCAGAGAAAATAAAGGTCCCAGAAGTTTTTCTTTCTTTATTTGTTTGTTTGTTTAAAGACGACAAATCTGGTTTTCTGAGATAATCCCAGATCTGATGTCTCCACGTTGGACACGTCCCACAAGTGGACACAAACACCTTGACCCAAAGTCTGACTCTGATCCCACAGAGCTTTTCATCGTGAGTTACCGGCGCTGTTAACGGGTCACAGACGGCGGATCGGCTCCCTCTGCGTTGACGTCTGCGCGTCATACCCACTCCTGCACCGGGTATTTGTAGTAGTGCTGAGTCATCATGGCGCTCTGCTGAGACCCTTTGTTTTTAAACTGAAAGATGGTGTAGACCAGCACCAGGATGCAGAGGGACAGGATGCAGGGGATCACCACGGCGATGGCGTTGACCGTCGCGGGGATGTTGTTGAAGGTCACCATGATGTCCACGTCGTCCAGGGGCGGCTGGCGGTCTCCACGGTTCTCTCCTGAACGCTCCAGGTCGGACTGGAAACAGCCCATCCAGTCCCGTAAAACAGACTTTGGATATCCAGGCTCCACCGTCAGCTTCTGGTTGTCAAACTTCCAGTAGTCCTTCCCCTTGTAGAAGTAGGTATAAACTGAGGGGGGGCAGAATTAGTTTTATCAACTCTCCTCTCTGTCCCGACATATAATTTACTGTTCAGATCATTTAAAATTTAATCTCATTTTCATGTTTTAATTCCCTTCTACAGCAGGAAACTGCTGAGTCATGTTTCCCTGCAGGTGAAATAAAACGGTTCTGATTTTTCAGCTCTCCTGACTTCAGCTCGTTTTATCTCAATGAGTCCAAAATGAGCCGTGAGCTTCGTTAAAAGTGAACCAAAGAAGACAAAAAGAAGGTTCTGCTCATTGTTCAATAAAACAAGACATCCAGGAAATGAGCTGGTGAGTCCAGAATCAAAGTTTACAACAATAATTCCTTTGATTTCAGTCTTATTATTTTATACTGTATATATATATTATATTATGAAGTCAAAGCTCATTCCTGACATTAAATCAGAGGAAGTGCAGATACTCACATCCCTCACTGCTGAGGAAGGCTCCCTGCGGAGACTCGGGGATCCCCTTCCACACCCCGATGGGTTTGGGGTATCCTTGGTCTGCGGCCCGTTTCTCCTCGTTGTAGCGCCAGTACTGGTTCCCCTTGAAGAAGTAGGTTTTCCCCACGCCGTCCCAACGAAGCGCCGCGTCCACGCCGTCTTCAGGCAGGAAGCTGCCCAGCTGGACCAGACTCTGAGGGTACCCCGGCTCAGCCGTGACCTCCTTAAACACCCAGAACTTATCACCTGAAACGGGAAAGAAGTCAGAAAAAAAAATCAGACAGTTTCAAAATAAAATAAATAAAAATCATTTCAATAATAAATAAAGCATAAAATCAAACTAAGAAAATAAAACCTGTTTTATAAGGATCCTCTGAGTTCTGCAAGAACTGGACCAGTCTGCTCCAGAACCCTCTGAGTCCTGCAGGAACTGGACCAGTCTGCTCCAGAACCCTCTGAGCCCTGCAGGAACTGGACCAAAGGCCCGTCTGCTGGGGACAGAACCTTTCTTACCTTTGAAGAAGACCAGTTTCCCGTCAGATCTCTGGTAGGCGGCGTCGATGCAAGGAGGCAGACCCTTCCAGAACTGATCGATCTGCATCGGGTAACCCTCCTGGACTTTGTGGTTCCTCAGACGCCAAAACCAGCGGTCCTGGAACACAACACGTCGGACCGTCAGACTGCCTTCAGAACCACAGTAAACCTGCAGCCTGGACCTGAGATCCATCAGAACCATGAACTCGATCAGAACCTTGTGACGGCTGCAGGAGGAGCAGGTAACACCTGTGGACACAGAGGGACTTCCTGTTGTGTCTCACCTTGAAGACAAACATCTCGCCCCTGAAGAACGCCAACGTGTTGAAGTTTCCGTCGCAGATGTTGGGTTTACCATTTCCGGGCGCCGCAGGTCTGTCACCGGGCGGACGTGCCGGGCGATGCCGGTCGTGTTTACGCTCTGGGGTGAAGTGAGTCCGTCGAGATGGCAGAGTGGGTAATGGACGGGTGGGCTCCATCATGACTGTGGGGATACCTGAGGGTGGGGGTCAGAACATCAGAAGGAGGTTAAAAATAAACCCACTTCTCTTCATCTGTTATGATCTGTGTCTGCTTATGTTTTATTCTAGTTTTCTGTCTTGTCTCTCTCTATTTCAACCTGTCTGCATCGCTCAGCCCCGCCCACTCTCACCTGTTCCTCATGTTTTTTTCTAGGTGTATAGACCCCATTAGTCCTCATCAGTTGGCCTTTATTCTCTGTGTCCTGTCTTCAGTGTTTGTCGGTTCATTGTGCTGTTTGGATGTGTTCATGTTCTTCAATTGAATATATCAGAACCAGATTAAACCTAGATTAAATACACCAGAACCAGTTTAAACCCAGATTAAATACATCAGAACCAGTTTAAACCTAGATTAAATAAATCAGAACCAGTTTAAACCTAGATTAAATATATCAGAACCAGTTTAAACCCAGATTAAATATTTCAGAACCAGATTACACCTATATTAAATACATCAGAACCAGTTTAAACCCAGATTAAATATTTCAGAACCAGATTAAACCCAGATTAAATATTTAAGAACCAGGTTAAACCCAGATTAAATACATCATAACCAGTTTACACCTAGATTAAATACACCAGAACCAGTTTAAACCCAGATTAAATACATCAGAACCAGTTTAAACCTAGATTAAATAAATCAGAACCAGTTTAAACCTAGATTAAATATATCAGAAACAGTTTAAACCCAAATTAAATAGTTCAGAACCAGATAAAATATTTAAGAACCAGGTTAAACCTAGATTAAATACATCAGAACAGGTTTAAACCTAGATTAATTACACCAGAACCTGTTTAAACCCAAATTAAATAAATTAGAACCATTTTAAACCCAGATTAAATACACCAGAACCAGTTTAAACCCAGATTAAATAAACCAGAACCATTTTAAACCCAGATTAAATACATCAGAACCAGTTTAAACCCAGATTAAATACATCAGAACAAGTTTAAACCTAGATTAAATACATCAGAACCAGTTTAAACCTAGATTAAATACATCAGAACCAGTTTAAATATATCAGAACCAGTTTAAACCCAGATTAAATACATCAGAACAAGTTTAAACCTAGATTAAATACATCAGAACCAGTTTAAATAC
>JARVJO010000365.1:24814893-24826022 GCA_031762555.1 Cynodonichthys magdalenae | reverse complement strand
CTTACGTACTTTCGTACTTACATCCTTCCTTACTTACGTACTTTCGTACTTACATCCTTCCTTACTTACGTACTTTCGTACTTACATCCTTCCTTACTTACGTACTTTCTTACTTACATCCTTCCTTACTTATGTACTTTCTTACTTACTTCTTTACTTATGTACTTATTTACTTCCTTACATACTTCCTTATGTTTGTACTTACTTATTTACTAACATACTTATTTATGTACCTACTTATGTACTTACTTAGCCACTTACCTACTTATTTATGTACTTACTTACCTACCTACTTACTTACTTTATTACATACTTACTTACTTACCTACTTATTTACTCACCTACCTACTTACTTATTACTTACTTACCTACTTACTTACTTACTGAATTACATACTTATTTACCTACTTATGTACTCACTTACCTAACTACTTATTTACAACAAACAGTGAGACAGAGGGCAGTGGACAAATACAGTACAAATATAATAAATAAATAACTAAATACTATAATGTATGTACTTACCACTTACCTACTTATTTACTTACCTATTTATCTTACCTAATTATGTACTTACTTACGTACCAACTTATGTACTTACTTACCCAACTACTTCCTTACTTACTTACCTACTTACTTATGTACCTACTTACGTACTTACTTACTTACAACAAACAGTGAGACAGAGGGTAGTAGACTCACAGTACAAATATAATAACAAAAATAACTACATTTTTAAAATGTCCACAGGAGGACAAACAATAAGAGGCTAAAGATTTGTCCTGTTGGTGTCCCAGGACTCTCTGTCTCCAGGACTCTCTGTCTCCAGGACTCTCTGTCTCCAGGACAATGTCTCCAGGACTGTGTCTCGGTCTTGATTTGTGTCAAATAGAGCCTGTCTTTGGTCCACAGCTCTTACCCACAATGCTTTGCTGTCAGCCTGATGAGTGAACATCTTCCTCAGACTTGTCCTCCTTCACACCTTCTTTCTGTCCATCCTGTCTTTCCTCGCTGCTCTTCACACCTCCTCTCCCTCCCTCCTGTTCGCTGACAGCAGCCTCTCATTTCTGGGTTCTGACCCAGTTCTCAGCAGCTGACAGGTTCTGGTCCGCGGCGGCGCAGGGCCCGGTCCTGCTGAGCAGAACCAACAAAGCAGGTGTGAAGAAACTCTGTGTTCCACTTATTATCCAGCTCCTGTTTGCATCGTTTCACCATGATTCAGACCTGTTCTCTGATAAATAAAACATGTTTTTATTCTTCAGACTAAAGATTTGAAATATTTAGACTTTATTTGAGCAAATGAAAGATAAAAGATTATTTAGTCTTTAATTTAAATATTAAAATCCACAGAACTGAGTAAAGGGGTCCACCTTGTTTTGAAATGTGAGCCTTTTTGTCTCCGTGGACTCGTCTCTGCTGACAGAACTCATGTTCTGTTTAGTGGTGAAGTGGTTTGACCTGCTGCCTCTCAGGGAGAAGGTCACAGGTCCAACTCCCAGCCTGAACTTCCTGGTGGAGTTTATTCTGTCTGTGCATCTGTGGGTTTTCTCTGTATGTGGACTGGAGACATGTCCAGGTGTCTCCTGCAAGAAAGATGTAGTTTTAGGTCAGAACCAGCAGGGGGCAGCAGAGCTCTGGAGAGCTGACAGGTGAACTCAGAGCAGGAGGCCACCTGATCAGCTGACAGGCAGACTTCCTGTTTACATGTTTTTTAGGGGGCGGGGTTAATGTGACACGTGCTGCAGAGATGTTGGGAATAAAACAGAACCAGAACTTTTTAATCCTCTGCAAACACGAACAAGACAAATATAAAATATAAACTGACTGTCAGGAAATATTTGCTGAATTCTCATTTTTAAATGTTTACTGGATCAAAAATAAAGTTCTGTAGGTGAACCTGGTTCTGTTTGGACCTGTGCAGCCTCACATTCTGCTCTGATTGGTTCAGTAAATTCTTCCATTTCTGTGTGACAAAAGAGCAAACCACAGGTAGTTAAAGCTGCCTCGCCCTCAGGAGGAACTTGATGAGACCTGAAACCAGGTCAGCTTCCAGCTTTTAGCTCCTCATTCGTTCAGATATTTACTGAAATCTGTCAAGATTTATTTTCAAACTGTTTATTTTTTGTTACATTTATCTGGGATAAAATTCAAACATTTGTTATTTTAGATCAGTTAACTCCTTCATCCTTAAAAAGCTTCAACCAAACCTAAAAAAGACAAAAACAACATTTTTCAAAACATTTTCTGCTAAAATAAAACTTCCAGATGTGGTCATGGATCCTCCTGGTGGACCCTGGTCCTGAGGTTCTGACCCAGTTCTGATGTTCTGGACTCTTTATGCAGGAGGAGTTTTGTTGATTTAATTTTTAATGTGGAGGAAATAAATCAAACTGAATATTCAGATGGTGGTGAGGAGCTGGAGCTGGATCTGGACCTGGGATCCTGGACGGGTTTTGATGAAACTCAGGTGACATACCTGAGTTAAACCTTCGGTATGAAGAAGTTCTTTCTGTTGTGTAACTGGAGACACGTCATGAAGTCACTGTGGAAATATGAACTCCAGACCTGCTCCACACCAGACCTGATCCAGACCTGCTCCACACCAGACCTGATCCAGACCTGCTTCACACCAGACTTGATCCCAGGTTTTAAAGAACTGGGAGTTTCTTCCAGGAAATAGACGGATCCACAGGCAGGATGGAGCTCTTTGTTCTGGGCTCAGCTGGTCCTGTGTCGTCATGATTCCAGATCTGGTTCTGGTTGGGTCTCTTTGCTCAGTTTGTGTTTTTTAAAACGTCCCTGATTATTATTAAATGTTTTCATTAACTCCAGAAGTAACTTTTTAAATAATCCTTTCTTCACACGCATGATGAAGACATCTGTGGCTTTAGTTCCTCTGATTCTCCCTGATCCACTCAGCTGGTTCTGGTGGACAACCAGGTCCTGGACCGGCTCCTGGTGGTTATAATGATAAATTAATAAAAGCTCTGTGGGGTGTTCAGGGTCCAGGATTAGTTTTACGACCATCTGCACAGCTTTGATTCTGACTCATGTGGAGAGTTCCTTGGTCTTCATGGTGCTCGTTGCAGGATGAGGTCACAGAACCCGTCTCCTGGACCGGCTTCAGTGTTTGAACAAACCAGAAGCAGCACAGTGTGAATGCTGACTCAGCATTTTTTTTATAATGAGGCCGACTTTGAGTTCTTAAAACCAGCCAGGCCTGGTTCGGGTCTTATTCGGTCCTGGTTTCTGTCCAGTTTGACCCAGTTGAGCTATTTTAATTTGGTGTTTTAGTTTTGTTTTTTTTATTCTTTGAGCATCTTGAAGTTTCAGATGTTTGAAGGAACGTTTGTCAGTAGTTGGATCAGTTGTTTTTGTTGGTTCTCTTCAGGAAGTCCAGTTCAGGGTCTGGATCCAGGTCGTGGACCACGTCAGTGCATAAAAACAGAAAACTGTGAACAATGGAACCTTCAAAAGAAGGGAGACCCAGAAGTCTCAGAACCGGTTTGAAGGAGGATAAATCCAAATGTGACATGAAGGAAGCAGATGTTCTCAGCAGGGATTGATTCAGTTTTATTTTGTTAATTTAGCATTTTCTGTGTTTTATCCTGTAAAATTAATGAATTAAGGTGTTTTATTTTGTAAAATTAAAGAATTCAGGTGGTTTATTTCGTAAAATTAATGAATTCAGGTGGTTTATTTTGTAAAATTAAAGAATTCAGGTGGTTTATTTTGTAAAATTAAGGAATTCAGGTGTTTTATTTAGTAAAATTAATGAATTCAGGTGGTTTATTTTGTAAAATTAAAGAATTCAGGTGGTTTATTTCGTAAAATTAATGAATTCAGGTGGTTTATTTTGTAAAATTAAAGAATTCAGGTGGTTTATTTTGTAAAATTAAGGAATTCAGGTGTTTTATTTAGTAAAATTAACGAATTCAGGGGTTTTATTCTGTAAAATAACAAATTAAGGTGTTTTATTTTGTAAAATTAAATAATTCAGGTGTTTTATTTAGTAAAATGAATGGATTCAGGCATTTTATGTTGTAAAATTATTAAATTCAGGTGTTTTATTTTGTAAAATTAATGGCTTCAGGCGTTTTATTTTGTAAAATTAATGAATTCAGGTGTTTATTTTGTAAAATTAACAAATTAAGGTGTTTTATTTTGTAAAATTAAATAATTCAGGTGATTTATTTAGTAAAATTAATGAGTTCAGGTGTTTTATTTTGTAAAATTAATGAATTCAGGTGTTTATTCTGTAAAATAAATGAACTCAGGTGTTCTATTTAGTAAAATTAATGAATTCAAGTGTTTTATTCTGTAAAATTAATGGCTTCAGGCATTTTATTTTGTAAAATTAATGAATTCAGGTGTTTATTCTGTAAAATAAATGAACTCAGGTGTTCTATTTAGTAAAATTAATGAATTCAAGTGTTTTATTCTGTAAAATTAATGGCTTCAGGCATTTTATTTTGTAAAATTAATGAATTCAGGTGTTTTATTCTGTAAAATTAATGAATTTAGGTGTTTTATTTTGTAAAATGAGTTGCATGTGTGCTCCTTGGTCCTCTTACAGAAACAGAACCTGCAGTTCAGAACCCTCAGCAGTGTTTCCTGGCATGCAGCTTGTTGTTTTCCTCAGGATGCAGCAGGTTTCCTGCTCCTCACAGCTGCTCCAACCTCCTGACCTTCAGGATGTTTGTTTGTTTCTGCTGGGTGGACCTGGAGCTTTTTGCACCAATCTAGGATAAGGGGTTAAGCTGGAATTTTGGTGTAAACCTGAATTAATTAACCTTGAATAGGTTGCATGGGAGGGGAAGCACTTATGTTTCCATGGTAACAAATGCTGTGAAGTTAACCTGATCCTGACCAGGTTTAAAGTGGAGCTTATTTAATTTTCTAAGCAGTCACTTTACAGTAAAAACTTTTCTATTCAAGTCTTACAATCTTATATCAGCTAAAATGTATTTTTGATCTTGTTTTGAGACTGATAAACTAAAGATCAGGATGTGTTGAATTATTATTTTGTCAGCCGGAAAAGTTCTCTTTATTTCAAGTCTTACCAAGTGCAGCTGTTTTACTGCAGATGATTAATTATTATTAATTTGAAAAGACTCAGATTATAATCTAGTATTTTAGCTAAATGCTCCTTTTCCAGTGTCTGATCTGAAATCAGTGTTGTACAATTATTAAATTAATTTTTTAATTAATTTAATAAAAGATTAAATTAATCTTTGCATTACAGAGTAAATATATTTATTTATCAGATTATCTGTGAAAAAGAATAATAAAAAAGACTTATCCTCAGCTTTATATAAGTTTCACCAAAATTAGATATTTTGCTAACACACACAGTCATCTACCTTTCAGCAGCAGGAAGTAAATATTTCTTTCCCACACCTGTGAAAGTCGGTGCATCAGCTCACCTCCTTCCATCATGTGCAGAACACCATCCTTCAGTGAAGCACGGCGGTGGCAGCGTCATGATGTGGGACCATTTCTTCTGCAGGAAAACAGGTCAGAGTTAACAGAAAAGTGGAGAAACCATCTGGACGGGTTTTAGACAACAGATTTAGTAAAAAAAAAAAGAAAAATGTTCAAGTTTTAGTTTTTATTTAGTTTTCGTCATCTTAAAAATGTAATTTTACACAAAATGAAAGAAAAATTCACATTTTTTCCCTTGAAAAGCAAAAATGAAAAGAAGTCAGTTTCAGACTTCTTTCTTTAAGCGTTAAACCTCAATTCCCAAGAATAGTTTTAGGTCTTATGTACAATTTACGTCGACCAATAAGAACGCAGAATCATAAAAAACAAAAACAACCCGGCGACGCCCACAGAGAGGAGCTGTAAACAAAAACACACATTAAAGGTTGATCCTTATTGCTTAACGCAGACTTTAAACCTGCTTTAACAGAACATTTATCTGAGAATAAATACAAACAAAAAGGTTAGAGAAATTAAATACAGATTTCTGTCAACAAAAAAACTAAATGCCCAAAGAAAAAACTGTTTGTTTGTCAAGAAATGAAGAAAATACAGCAGAGAAAAAAGAACCGTTCCTGATTCTGCTGTTCCCAGAAAATAAATAACTCAAAACAATCAGGGGTTGGTTTGTCTAAAATGTGTTTTAAGGCAGGAGGATGAAGGCACGAGATCAGAGCAGGAGGATGACGAGGCGTTTTTATTAAAAACCTGATTAAAAGAAAGAGTTTTCAACATTTCAAATGAGAAAAGTTCCTAATTTACGTCCTGATCTGGAGTCAGACGAGTTCCAGAGAGAAAAGTTCAAAGGCTGCAGAAACAGATAAAAACAAGATGAACCTCCAGCCCAACTGTTTCATGTGGACAAGATGAGAAACCATGACTCTGCTGTTTGTTTGGAGCCTAATTAAAACTGTGTTGTCAAAACAAAACAAAACACAAAACAAAACAAAAAAACTCCAAAACAAAACAACAAAACAACAAAACCTAGATTTTTGAGTTTCATTCGTCTCATTTTATTCTGTTTCTGTTAAACCTGCAGGAAAAAAATCAAACGTTGAAAGAATAAAAAACATAAAACTTTTCTGGTTAAACCAAGTAAAACATTTATCTTTACATTAATTTGAGTGTTTCAGTTGGACTTTTTATTCATTCCTCATTATTAGAGATTAATATTTAAGATTCTTTAATAATAAATATTTCAGGTTAGGGTTCGGAGTTAAATCTGTTTATTTTTACTAAAACTATAAAATATAACATGTTTGTTAAAGATCCATTGATTTTGATTATTTGTTTTTGACTAAATTAGTTTAAATAAAGATTTTATGTTTTTTAAAATATTTGAAACGGTTTTAAATTCTTGGACTTTAATCAGTTTTAGTGCCTCAGTTAGTTTTTTACTTTCTGTGAGAAAAAATATTTAACTTTGAATCAAATCTACTGAAAGAAAAACTTTGTATAAATAGAATTTAAAATACAAAAGATTTAAATAATCCAAACCTGCAGTTTATCAAGTTATTTCTTTAAAAGATAAGATTTAGTTTAATAAAAAGTTCTTAAAAAATCTGAGCTGAAAACAAAAACGGATTTTTTAAACTTGTTTTCAGAAAAACTGAGGTTTTATTTATCTTCATTCTGTAAAAATCTAACAGGAAGTAAAACAGGAAGAAGAACCAGAACAAAACCACAGAACCTGCAGAACACAGGCAGGAACTGGTCAAGGGTAAAACTCAGAACCGGATCAGAACGGTCCGGATCAGAACTGTGGAAGAAAATAAAGAGCTCATTGTCTTTTAAGGGATTTAACCAAAAAACACCCCCTGGTAGTCCAAAGAGTCCTGGAAGTCCAGGTAGTCCAGGTAATCCCAGATAGTCCTTTCTTGGATTGGTAGACCTGAACAGAAAGTCTGGGGGTGTTCAGTTTGGGGGGTGTTTAGTTTGGGGGGCTCAGTTTGTGCTCTTCAGCTCAAAGCGGCTGTAGACCTGCTTGGGCTTCATCTTGTTGTACTGGTTCACCAGGTCCAGCTTGCTGTGGCCCAGAGTCATTCTCTTCTGGTCCTGCCGGCTGATGAAGCCCGGCGGAGAGGTGGGGGGCGGCGGGCACTGGCGGCTCTCCGGTTCAGGCTGACAGAGGTCCGGTCCTCCCCAGGGGGAGGTGTTGTGGGGTGAGGGGGATCTCCTGAAGTTGTACATCTCTTTGTCTTTGGAAGACGGCGAATGGAACAAGTCCGTCAGTTTGTTGAGGAACTGGTTGGAGTTGGAGGACGGCGTCCTCGACTTTGGGTTCAGCTTGGTGTCAATGACCGGCGTGGGTTTCTGGGTCTTAGGGTTCAGGTTTGAGTTCTGGGTGCTCTGGAACACGCCCGGTTTGTGGTCGTACAGACCCAGCTCCTGAAACTTGGTAGACGTGCCGCCAATGTTGGCCCGCATGACGTCCACCTGGTTGGACTTGCTCCAGTCCAGGCCCATGGACTGACCGTAAGACGGCGGAGGACGGTCAGGGATCGGGTTGTGGTTGCTCCCTCCGTTAGAAGAACCTCGTCCTGATGGGGTCTGTCCAGAAACCCGTGGTCCACCTAACCCCCTCCTCTCGGGGCTCATGTGAGACGAGCCGGCGGGATCCTTGTCGTGTCCCTGAGTGACGCTGTAGACGTTGTTGGTCTTCATCCCGGGAGCAGCCTTGATGCTGGACACGCTGTTACTGGAGTGGCTGCTGGAGTTTTCAGAGAAGGCCCGCTGCCTGCAGAGGGACGGAACATCAGCCAGATCAGGACCCCACAGTCGCCATGACAACACTTCATTTCTACACTACGGAAACCGTCTCACCTGTCTGACAGGAGGTCCATCCCCAGGCCCCCCAGCCCCATGCTGATCCCAGGGACCATCATGGGCTGGTACGGGGGGTAGTACGGCAGCCCCTCCTCCTCCTGGTTGTCAAAACAGTCGATGATCTGCGAGTCGGCGTACAGACAGCGGAACTCCCGATCAAAGCTGTCAGCGACGCAGCCCGAGAAATGCATCACCATGTTGCTGTGCACCTGAGCCGAGAGCCAGGTGAAGCTGGAGGAGAGAGGAGACAAGGTGAGGAGACGAGGTGAGGAGATAAGGTGAGGAGACGAGGAGACAAGGTAAAACTGGAAAACAGAGAGGAGACAAGGCAAGGAGATGAGGAGAGGAGATAAGGTGAGGAGACGAGGAGAGGAGATAAGGTGAGGAGACGAGGAGAGGAGACGAGAAGACAAGGTTAAACTGGAAAACAGAGAGGGGACAAGGCGAGGAGACGAGGACAGGAGACGAGGAGAGGAGACAAGGTGAGGAGACGAGGAGACAAGGTAAAACTGGAAAACAAAGAGGAGACAAAGTGAGGAGACGAAGAGAGGAGATAAGGTGAGGAGACAAGGAGAGGAGACAAAGTGAGGAGACGAAGAGAGGAGGTAAAGTGAGGAGACGAGGTGAAGAGACAAGAAGACAAGGTAAAACTTGAAAACAGAGGGGAGACAAGGCAAAGAGACAAGGAGAGGAGATAAGGTGAGGAGACGAGACGATAAGGTGAAACTGGAAAACAGAGAGGAGACAAGGTGAGGAGACAAACGTTTGCTTTAAAACCAGCGTGGTGTAAATGTGGCTGAGTTCAGCTGTTTGTCTTTAGCTGCAGGCGACCATCATCATCATCATCATCATCATCATGTAAATGACCCCCCTCCTCCTCCAGCTGCAGAGTTTTAACCACTTCCTGTCTGACGCTGATTCAGTCAGTGACTCATCAGCTCCTCTGACACCATGAAGATGATCTGACTGAGCAGACCACAAAAACCAGTTCCTCACAGTCAGGCGTTCCCGTTCTCACCTGTTACATCATCGACATGTAAACCAATCAGGAAGAAGATATGCTGTCATTGTTTTCAGTTTATTTAAATTGATTTATTTTAGTTAAATTAGTTACCACAACATTTAATTTCCCTTTGGAATCAATAGAGTTTTTGAACTGAATTAAAACGTTTTAATATGAAAATGTTAAGTTTTAATAGGAGAACTGAGCCTCAGAGAGGAACCTGTTCAACAACTTCCTGTAAAGTCTGAGTTCTGATGAACTTCATCACAGATCATAAACTTTACTGCTTTACCTGATCAAGGCAACAATAAAACCATCATAAACCTGTCAAGATAAACCCAGGTGAGATTCATTTGTTAGCAGCTTCAACATATTTATTCACATTTATGAGCTTCAGTTAAAAACAGCTTAAAGCTGAGATGAGCTGTGTGAAAACATGTTAACCAGAATTAGTTTTAAATGAATTGTTCCATCTGTCCTCGGAGTTAATCATGTTCGATTATTTCTGGTTGCAGCTTTAAATTCTTATCTTTCAGAGTCGGCATCATAACTCTTTAAGTTTATGATTAAAGTCTGAATAAATCATGCAGTTCCTGGAAAAGAGGACGTATTTACAGGTTATCAACTACTGACAGTAAAACGGTTATTTTAATGTTATCAATACAGAAAACCAGAACTTATAATTCGGCTCATTTAAATCTCAAGAAGAATTAACCCTTTAATTCACTTTAATTAAAAAATATGATGTAATTCCTGCAGGAAGTGACCCCTGGCTGCACAGGAAGTGCTACAGCTAGCCAGCAGCTGTGTGAGTTGGAAAATAATCACAGGATAAAGCAGATCTGATGTGTTTGTATGAACAGACTAGCCATTAGCTCATCAGTTCTGTCTGTAATAAACAATTCCTCTAAACATTCACTCAAAGAGATATCTGCAACAAGTAAGATGTTGACTAAAGGAGCCGGTGCTGTTATTTTGTTTAAGTTTGGGATTATTTAATCTGATCAGTTTCTTATCTGCTGAACTGTAAGTAACAGAGTTTTATTGAACTTTCAGGAAGCTGTGAGGTGAGGAGGCGTGCTGCAGCTGATACAACCCAACTGAGCCCTTTTAGGTCTCACCCTTCATTCCTGAAGCGACAGAGCCCGACCCAACCCTCGTTCCTTAATCCTGCAGCAACAACACTCGTCTGAGGCCGGGACGAGAGGAAGAGGTTGAAAACAAAGTGCGGGACAGCCCGGGGCTCTGCAGGCCGAGGCAACACGTCCTCTGTCAGCACAGCTCCTTCTGCCGCTCCAACGTGTTCAACATGAAGTTTAACAGAACAGTCCGTCACTTTCACCACTCCAACACCTCCCCCAGCACGGAGCGCCATTTCCACCTCCCTAAACTGACTTTCAACACTTCATTCAGACAGAAATGGAAGTTCTCACGTTATTAAAACTGGGTATTAAAACACTCAAGTTTCAAATCTAAAAACAGCAGAAGACAACAAAACGCAGGCGGAGCTGAGGATGAATCTGTCACAACAAAACTGAGGAGAAGATCTTCACAAACACAATTTAGTACAAAGAAACAAGACGGCTGCTTTTTTTAGAACAAGTAGGAGGTTTTTATTGAAACCTATGAGGGCCAAAACTAAGACTATTGTGCAACCAGCAGTTGCTACATCCTTGTAGCAGGAGGCTGTATCTGTTTCTAAACCAGTTATTGATCTGATTAATGATAGGCCGACACCGCTAACTGAGCAGCTGGACCCAGTAACTGAGAGGCTGGAACTGGCAAATGAAGAAACTATTCATTTGTGTTAGCATCA
>JARVJO010000365.1:24762793-24773252 GCA_031762555.1 Cynodonichthys magdalenae | reverse complement strand
GAAGACTTCCTGTGGACCTCTGAAGACTTTCTGTGGACCTCTGAAGACTTCCTGTGAACCTCTGAAGACTTCCTGTGAACCTCTGAAGGTCTCTGTGGACCTCTGAAGACTTTCTGTGGACCTCTGAAGGTCTCTGTGGACCTCTGAAGACTTCCTGTGGACCTCTGAAGACTTCCTGTGAACCTCTGAAGACTTCCTGTGAACCTCTGAAGACTTCCTGTGGACCTCTGAAGACTTTCTGTGGACCTCTGACGACTTTATGTGGACCTCTGAAGACTTCCTGTGAACCACTGAAGACTTCCTGTGAACCTCTGAAGACTTCCTGTGGACCTCTGAAGACTTCCTGTTGACCTCTGAAGACTTCCTGTGGACCTCTGAATACTTCCTGTGGACCTTTGAAGGTCTCTGTGGACCTCTGAAGGTCTCTGTGGACCTCTGTGTACGTCTGAAGGACCTAAATGAAGTAAAAATCATGGGACATGTAAAGTTTAGTTGAAACATTTTGTTCTTGACTGAAATATTTGACGTGTTTCTGAGTTTTTAAACTTTAAATCCAAAGTATCTTCAGCAATTTGCTGTAAAAACCTTCAGGAACTTTCATGTTTCTGATGTTAGGATCCAACCTTCTGTTTTCCTCATATTTATTTTTACTCCCTGGAAAAGTAAAAAATTAGTTCTGGCTCAGCTGAGCGGTAAAATGTTTTACATCTTTAAAAACCAAAGCTTGTTGAGCAGCTGGAGGCGTGTTCCAGATGAAGGAAGTAGTTGTGATGATGAATCACCAGCACAGATATCTCTGCTTTTCAACACCTGGGAACGATATTTGTTCTCAGCAGGCAGGACGATGGGAGTGGATCAGCGCCGTGTGTGGCCCGGAGAGGTTCTGTGAAGTCCAACATCACAGCTTCAGTCACAGAGACACGATCTGAGTTCAGTTTATTAAAAACAAACAGGCGGAAAACATTTAATCACAGAAACACCCAGGATAAGAGCTGAAGTCTGTCAGCTGAGAAACTGTTGACTGTGTTAGTAAAGGAAGACAGATGAAGCTGTTAAATCCTGCTTTTTCACATTTAACCCCTTCAGTTGGGTCTATAGGAAGAGGAACTGCATTCCTCCTTATCATAACACAAGCCCCGCCCCTTTCTGCAGCGTGGCTCAGACAACAAAGTGATAAAAACAAGGAACCACTTTGTTATTTTGACTTTTAAAAGACAAAAATCAGCTGATAAGATTAAAACAATGATGAAACTCATCCAGCTTTTTGCATCAGAGAGTTAAGAAAACAGCTAAAGCATCCAGTTCTTCAGTGGATGAACATAAACCCAGAAGAAACATCAAACTTCAGCTGGACTCAGAGTTTGATCCTCCTGAGACGATGATGATGATGATGATGATGATGACCCTCAGCTTCACAACACCCAGGTTATTGATTTCTGCACACAAAGGTTTTATTTTTTACATGAAATACAAAAAGAAACACATTAAAAGATGAAGAAATAAGTCTGTGCAGGGCTACAGTTATAATTACTTCTACTCAGGTGTAAAAATGTGAATGCTGAGTCATTGTTCAAACACAAACTCCTGCTGAATTTAATGTTCAGCTGTTCCTTTCACAAGGTTCAGCTGATTCAGAGTTAATTTAAACGATTCTTCAAAGAAATAAATCAGTTACTTTAAAAACTTTATTCTCTTTAAAATCTGCTTCAGCAAACTGGATTCAGTTTGGCTTCTTCTACTGTAAGCTTTTAGCAAGCCTTATGCTACTTGCAGCTTTTAGCTAGCCTCATGGCACTTGCAGCTTTTAGCTAGCCTTATGCTACTTGCAGCTTTTAGCTAACATTTTGCTCCTTGTAGCTTTGAGCTAGCCTTATGGTACTTGCAGCTTTTAACTTGCCTTTTGCTATTTGTAGCTTTTAGCTAGCCTTATGGTACTTGCAGCTTTTAACTTGCCTTATGCTACTTGTAGCTTTTAGCTAACCTTATGCTACTTGCAGCTTTTAGGTAACCTTTTGATACTTGTAGCTTTTAGCTAGCCTCATGGTACTTGCAGTTTTTAGCTAGACTTTTGCTACTTGAAGCTTTTAGCCAACAATATGTTACTGGCAGGTATTAGCTAGCCTTATCATACTTGTAGCTTTAAGCTAACATTTTGCTCCTTTTAGCGTTTAGCTAGTCTTATGCTACTTACAGTTTTTAGCTAGCCTTATGCTATTTGCTTTTTTTAGCTAGCCTTATGCTATTTGCAGCATTTAGCTATCCTTTTACTACTTGCAGCTTTTAGCTACCCTTTTGCTACTTGAAGATTTTAGTTAGCATTTAGCTACTGGCAGCTTTTGGCTAGTATTTAGTTGCTCTTAGCTAACCTAACCAAGCAAATTAATAATCTCTCCTTGCAGAGAGTTCAGCGTGGACAACAGGTCTGAAGAAGTCAAATTTCCAATATAAAAGTGTGATTTTGTAAAGGCGGGTCTTTTCCTGTGACCCAGAACCTGAGAACCTGGACCCTCAGAACCGAACCCTGTGGTGTGTGTTCGCCGTGCTCCCAGGGGACACCAGCCTTCCCGAAACCTTGTTGTTAAATCCAGTAATGGGGTGAGCATTAAAGCCGCGCTGGCCGGAGTAAAGTCGTGTTAAACAAGCGTCACTGATGGAGGGCATCTGGTCCTGATTACGTCTGAGTGGGGGAACACAATGGGCCCCTTCAGCCGGGCTCTTGATCGGCTCGCTGCGATCCGGCCTGACGCGTTGCCACAATTCACCGCCACAAACAGAAACACAGAAACCTGAGAGCCGTAAACACGCCATGTTTCTGCTTAACCGCTGATTTCTGGGCCTGACGAGGCAAACCGCAGAGTTCACTGCAGTGTAATCTGATTACAGGCTGCATGGGAGGAAGGGGCGGAGCCTCTGGGTCTTTGATGTTCGGTCCAACGCAAGACCTCACTGGGTTATAGAATCACGGTTTAAACAAAGTGGAGAGCACAGAACAGTAGTTTATTATGATGGATTAAGTTTGGACTCTGATTACTGCTGATGACTTTCCACCTTGGCGTTGTGTTGCCATGGTAACACACACCTGTGGAGGTGGTGATGAGGATCAGTTCAGGTCCCAGTTTTCCCCTCTCAGCTTTAACGTTTAGTTTCTTTTGAATAAGAGAAATCTGCTGTGAGTTTTGAACCTGATCAGTTTTTATTTCGTCCTGAAACCTCAAACCAGACGGAGGACTTTGGTTTTCCCACGACGGCTGAGTGGGAACAAAACTAAAAATAAAGAGAACATTAATAATAAATCCAACAAAAGCTCAGCCTCTCAGCCATTGTGTTTCTTTTCATTCCATCATAGAAAAAAAAGAAAAGAACTCCTCCAAGAAATCTACCATGAAGTCAATTTCCCAATTATGCTTCATTTCCTGAAGAGCCAACACATTTTTATGGCGTCATAAATCATGAGAAATATTGGTGTCCACAAATCAAAGGTGCAGATTTAAATCATCTGTTTGGATAATCCACAGCCTCTCTGTATCTGAGCAGCTAACGTGTGGAAATGTGTGATAATTAAATCCAGCTGCTGCAGAGTCCGTTTGTTACAGGTCTCTCTGCTCGAGCTGCAGCGTGACCAAACCGACTCTGAACCAGCCTGAAAGTCACTTAAGAAGGTTTATTTTTACAGAAAAGAACAAAACAAAGTTTCTTTTTTAAAACATTTATTGGTCTAATTTAATAAAGTTTAACATTTCTGTTTAACTTTGTGTCTAAAAGCTCCACAGATTCAGATAAATGGTTTATTTTGGATTAAAGTTAAATATTCATGTTGCAGAAACTTTGCAGCCTGATTTTAAAACCTTTGAGTTTTTCTGAACACAGAACACAAACCAGGACCAGGTCCAGATTAAAGATCCAGGTATCAGCACTGTAGATCCTGTGGAGGATCCTGAGGACCCCGGACCAGATTATAATCCATCCAGCGAACGGGTCTCGTCCCATCAGAACCTCCTCACCTTTTCTCTGAGGCTGCAGAGAGCAGGATCCGGTTCTGATCCAAACCTTGTGACCAGTAAGTCCAGAACTTCAGCTTCTCCTGAGGACCAGATGAGACCCGGATCCATCAGACGGATCTGTTCAGTATTTCTCTGTTTACAATAAAACACTAAAAATAATTTACTGATGATTTTAAATCAAAGATTTTGTTTGAGAAATAAAACGTTTCTGTTAGTTTGGTGGGAAAACAGCAACCGTTGAGTTTGTCTTATCTTTAGTTGGACAGAAGTTAAATTTAGGCGTGGGGGGTGGGGGGTCTGGATCTTCCCACAGCTGACTGTGAACAAACCTCATAAATCACCGTTTGAACAAACTGAATTCTCATCAACAGAATGTTTGAAAGAAGCAAACAGGGAAACATTAAATATGTTTTATTACGTGTTCATGTGGAGCCAAAGGCTTTCTCAGCTGAACCTGGAACAAACGAGCCGCTCCGAGGACTCGGCTGGACCTCCTGTCAGACCCGGACCCTGAACTGATAATCTGCACTTTGTAACGTCTGATTCAGGATTCAGCCCTGCTTTGATTCCAGGCCTGCTCAGTTTCTGCTGTCAGGAGGTCTGCGTGTGTTTCTGCTGCTTCTCAGCTGGGATTAAAGGAAACGCTGACGTCACGGCTCCCTCCAGTCCTGGTCCTGGTCCTGGTCCTGGAGGACCGGCTCAGAGCTTTGGCCCTCAGTCAGTTCAACATTTTTTATTAAAGACTAGTCTGAGCAGCTTTCCCACATTCAGATTAGCACTTCATCACTGCTTGGTATTCATACATCACAGATTCCTCACATGCTTTAAAATAAAACATCAAACAAACGAGTCAGATAAGAGCTTTCTGAGTATTTTTACACCAGAGTCCCGTCTGAGACTGGAGACATCCATCAGTCCAGCTTCTGTTTAGTCTTTAGCTGCCTCAGGCTGACAGAACCAGTCCAACAGATCCTCTATAGTCCAACAGATCCTCTATAGTCCAACAGATCCTCTATAGTCCAACAGAGCCTCTATAGTCCAACAGAGCCTCTATAGTCTAACAGAGCCTCTATAGTCCAACAGATCCTCTATAGTCCAACAGATCCTCTATAGTCCAACAGAGCCTCTATAGTCCAACAGATCCTCTATAGTCCAACAGAGCCTCTATAGTCCAACAGAGCCTCTATAGTCCAACAGAGCCTCTATAGTCCAGCAGATCCTCTATAGTCCAACAGATCCTCTATAGTCCAACAGAGCCTCTATAGTCCAGCAGATCCTCTATAGTCCAACAGAGCCTCTATAATCCAGCAGAGCCTCTATAGTCCAGCAGATCCTCTATAGTCCAGCAGATCCTCTATAGTCCAACAGAGCCTCTATTGTCCAGCAGATCCTCTATAGTCCAACAGATCCTCTATAGTCCAACAGAGTCTCTATAGTCCAGCAGAGCCTCTATAGTCCAGCAGATCCTCTATAGTCCAACAGAGCCTCTATAGTCCAGCAGAGCCTCTATAGTCCAGCAGATCCTCTATAGTCCAGCAGATCCTCTATAGTCCAACAGAGTCTCTATAGTCCAACAGAGCCTCTATAGTCCAGCAGATCCTCTCAAGTCCAGCACAGTCCAGCAGTACGGGGCACCAAGTGTAAAATTAAATGTTACAAAATGTCTCTAACATTCATCATTTACCTCACTGTTCTTACATTTCACTCATTTTGACTAAATGTTAAATCTAAATGTAAAAGTTAAACCTTAAATGTTGAAGTTCACATTTAGGGATTATGGAATGGAACACAGCCTCTGCTGTTGGTGCTTCATCATTTAAGGTTTACATTTAGATTTAGGATTTAATATTTAAATATACTTTTAACATTTAAATTTAACATTTAGTCAAAATGAGCTAAATGTAAGAACAGTGAACTAAATGATGAATGTTAGTGAGATTTTGTAACATTTAATTTTATACTTGGCACCCCGTACTGCAGAACCTCTCAGTCTTAGGATGAGAACTAAAAGTTCTCGATGAGAACTCCCTCCAGGTGGTCTTGCTACCTGCACCCACAGGACTCCACCACCATCTCCTCGTACTGCTTGTAGACCACGTTGTTGGCTGAGTCGATGTAGAGGATGCTGATGGGGCTGAGGCGGGTGGGGACGCAGCAGGTGGGCGGAGTCGAGTCCGGGTCCATGGAGTTGATGAGGGTCTGGATGATGGCGTGGTTGGTGGGCTCCAGGTGGGACCGGATGGGGAAGTCGCAGGCGCCGTCGCAGTGGTAGGCGTCGTACTCCAGCGGCGCGATGATCCAGTCGTCCCAGCCCATCTCTTTAAAGTTGACGTGGAGCCGCCTCCGGTGGCAGCGAGGCCTCACCTTGGCCACCTGCGGGTGGGGCAGGGTCTGGGTGGGCAGGCGCAGAGGTTTCTTAGAGGCCCTGGCGGCGGGGGCGGGGGCTCGCCTCATCCGGCGCTGGGTGAACAGGTACTCGTAGACGGTCTTGTTGTCGTGACCCGAGCGGGCCTTGATCTCGTTGTAGAACAGGTCGCCCTTCTTGCTTCTGCCGAAGGCCAGGAGAAACGCCTTCTCCTTGGTGGTCCTGCTGAACCGGGCGAAGCCCAGAGTCCTCAGGTCCAGGGGCCGCCCCCCTCGGTGTTCCAGGGCCTCCAGCTCCAAGCAGAGCTGCTGGTCCTGCTGGGGTTTCAGACCCTTGAAGACCTTCTGGATGTCAAACACCTCCCATTTGTTGACAAACCCACTCAAGAGGTCCTCCGTGGTCCTGGTTTGGAGCAGGCCCGGCTTCTGTTTACCTGAAGCACAGGTGTAGAGCTTCAGACATGGAGAGGAGCCTCCTCCTCCTCCTCCAGCAGCTGAGGAGCCCATCAAGGCCAAGCGAGGGTCCGACACACGCTTCCTCAGGATCCGGAGCTCGGCCCCCAGGAGCCCGTCTCGTTCCAGAGAGCTGATGTTGAAGTGGTACCGCTGTCGTCGCAGCAGGGGTCCGCGCTCATCTGCAAACAGATCCATCAGATGAGAAACACTTCAGCTGCTGGTTTACTCTCAACACTTCGTTCTGTTTGGGTTTGACTTAATAAAACCCATCTGTGAGCAGAACCTCTCCCAGCTGCTGGATCCGGTTCAGACAGCTTGAAATAATTAAAGCAATTAATACACAGAAACATTATTTTATTCATCAGCAAATCTGACCAGTTCTTCCTGTTACCTGTCAGAATAAAAGACTGCCGACTCAGCATCAAGAGTTCAGAACATATCTGAGGGCAGAACAGGATGAGGCTCCTGGAACTGTTTGGGGTCTAACAGGAGTCTTTCAGGGACCCTCAGTAGGTCCAACAAACCATACGGTTTATAAACAGCGGAGAATAAAAACAACTTTAAAGACTTAAAAAGGAAGGGGAATAAAACTTTCACTGAAAGGAAACCCGGAGGAAGGAAAGATGTTTCGGGTCATCAGCCTCTCCTCTAAATATTTCTGAGCTCAGACCAGAACCGGTCTGAGGACTCACAGAACAAATAAAGTCCAAACTCCAAGTACGTTAAGTGCTGGAAACGTAAACCTCCAGCAGCAGCAGGAATATTTAACTCTGCTCATTCAAACATTGTTTTAAACAGTTTTACACCGTAAAACCAACATTAGAGGAGGTGGGGGGCGGGGGGCTGGGAGGGATGTTTATTTACCCTCCTGAAGGCGGGGATCACTGAGACCTGACCAGATGTTAGAAACACAGCAGCTCTCAGACATGTTCTGTTAGGAGCTGAGAAATATAATTTCTCTGCTTCTGTTACCAAAATAAAAGACTTCCATTCCTCTGAAATATAATAAGTCTGAATAAAACATTAAATAAAAATCATTTAGTTTAAATTTAAACATCGTGAGCGCCCTCTGGTGGCTGTTTGCAGTAACTCATGAGCAAATACGCAAAAAAAGAACTCAAGATGTTTGAGACAAAAACAATATTTTTTTATTAAACTGAAGAAACAAATTAAATAAATAATTTAATAATTAAATAATTATAATAATAATTAACTGTGACGAATTGACACTTCAGAATTAATAAAGTTTAAGATTCAGCTCAGTCTGCTCCTGACTCTGATTAGTTCCTTCATAAGATTTAACATCTCTGTCGCTCCCATTTCATACCCACTGGTTGTCATTTTTTACCGACTGGGTACAAAACTGCAGGAACCAACCAGAGGTTTGGGTGCTTCTCGGTGCAAGACCCTAACTCTAAACCTGACTTCCAGTAGAGTTACTGCTAGCTGCTGCTGCTAACAGAGAGGGAGAGCAGCTCTGAATCTAGCTCGAGTCCAAAGACTCTGTCTGGATCCAGTGGTACCAGCTCCACATGACCCAGGATCCAGTGGTACCAGCTCCACATAACCCAAGATTTTCAACCCTGCTGCTCCTCAAGCATCAAGCATGTTAGGTTGAAAAGGAGACTGGATTCCTCCAGGATTCTCTTTAAGGTTCTTCCAGGTTTCTTCAGGTTCCTCCAGGATACAAAACAATAACTCATTCCTCTCTGACCTTTGACCTCACTCCAGAATATTTGCATCCATATTTACAGAACCTGGTTCCTTCAGCCTGCAGCTCCCCTCCTCCCCCTCCTCCTCTTCTTCCTCCAGAACATTCAGAACCTCTGGTTCTGCAGCTCTCAGAACTTTGTTCTGTTTGATCTGACTGAACCTCAGTTTTAATTAAAACTTTTAATTCCAGATGTGGAAATAAAGTTTTGTTTTGTGTAAAAAAATATTTTAGATGTCACAAAGTTTTAGAACCTAAAATAATTCTGGGTTTCAGTTCGTAAAATTTGTGTTGGATTTTTTAGCGCATTGATCTTTTGAATAATTGCAGGAGTTTAAAGAACATAAAATCCAAAGGAACCCTGCTGAAGAAGAAGGAAGTCTCACCCTGTCCTCTGTCCACGAAGCTGGTGATGGTGTTGGCCAGTCCCGCCTCGTGCAGCGCGCTGCTGTTCAGGTCCCCGCTGCTCAGGGACCAGTACAAGGACAGCATGTAGTCGTGCGGGACCACCAGCGGTTGCTTCTGGTCCACCTGCAGCCTCAGGTTCAGGTTCAGGTTCAGGTTCGGGTTTTTGTTGCTGCCCAGTCCCCGCTGCGCCGCCGGAAGCCCGCCGCGCGCTGCCGCAGCCGCCGCGGTCGCTCTGGATGCGGCTCTTCCCGGCGCTCCGGCTCCGGTAGCGCGCGCGCCAACAGCTGCAGGAGCGTGCGGCTTGACGCGCACCTCCGCCGCGGGACGCCCGGAGCGCGCAGCCTCCTTGCGCCCTGGACTCCCGGTTCCGTCCTGCTGCAGCTGCTGCAGCGGGTCCCGGTTCGGTCCAGAGGTCAGTCTGGTTCTGATAGGGTTCGTGTCCGCTTTGATCGGCGGCGGTCCCACACGGATCCACGACCCCCCGACTCCTCGGTCCGCTCCCCCCGCGCGCTCCGCTGCCTGTTCGAACCTGGTCCGGCTGAGCGAACCGCGGACGGGCTGCAGCAGAACCAGAGTCCAGCAGCTGAGCAGAACAGATGTCAGAACGTTCATCCTAATGCCCTCTGACCTTCCTGCAGGTCGTCATGGTAACAGTCACTTCAGAGGTTTTGGACCTGCGGGTCTGAAAACAGAACCGAGTTTCATCCTTAGATCCGCTCCCGGTTCTGCTGCAACAAAACCCAATCAGAACTTCTGCTCCAAACTGAAAGTTTTCAAGCAAAGATTCAATTAAAAAATATTTTTTATCAAATATAAATCCAGATTCTTGTCCCATCCGACATGTGTCAGAACCATACTGCTGCCGGTACCAGCTGAGCCCCTGACAGAACCGAACCGTTCTGCGCGGTATCTGGAGGAAACTTCTTTAAATCCCACTTTTTTTTTCCATGAAGGGAAGAGTGGCGTAATGCCTCCGTCCTCTCTCTCCCTCACAGTTTGAACCCGGTCCAGTCCAAATATTTCCCTCACGAACCGAGCCGCAGGTGCTGCACCAGAACCTGAGCGGGACCTGGAACCGGAACTGCACAAAGACTTTTAATTAGTCCGTGATGTCATGCTGTCCGAACTCATTTAGCAGCAGCCATTTAAACCAGATCCTCCTGCAGCATGACTCAGACCGAACCGACTGGACCGGACCAAATCGAACCGAACCAAACCGGACCGGAGCGACCGAACCTATCCAAACCGAACCGAATCAAACTGGACAGACCGAAACAGACCAAACCAACTGGACCGGACCAAAACTTTATTATTCATGGTTAGCTCTCAGAAAAAACAGAAGGCCCTTGGATCTGTAGGACCCCTGGATCTGAGGGGCCCCTGGATATAAGTGCCCCAGGACCTGTAGGACCCCTGGATCCGAGGGGCCCCTGGATATAAGGGCCCCAGGATCTGTAGGACCCCTGGATCTGAGAGGCCCCTGGAAATGTAGAGCCCCTGGACCTGTAAGGCCCCCTGG
>JARVJO010000365.1:24683908-24693984 GCA_031762555.1 Cynodonichthys magdalenae | reverse complement strand
CCCCACGAGGCTGCTTTTTTTGAGGAAATTTTCCCCACGTAGTAGGAAAAACCCGTCCACACACACACACACACACAGAGCTGACTCTGGACACAAACATCAAACATGAACCTGACACATCTGCTGTCATCTAGAAACAAACAGCTGAGAGTTCAACACAAACTCAGACTTTGTGTTTTTCTTCACAGGAAACAGCATCATCAGTTACCATAGTAACAAGATTCATCGAGTCTGTTTTCAGTGAAACAAAGTTAAACTTGTTTCAGTCTCATCAGAATCTGCTTCATCCTCTAGAACTCCAGCCTCAAAGTTTGATGAAACAAGCAGGTTTCAGTAACCTGAGCAAGCTTTGGACCATAAAATCTGATCCAAATCCTCCGCATCAGCACCACCCGTCTGAGATCAGCACCTTTCAGAGCTGGAAGACAGGAGAGACGAGGTTGTTCCGGGACAGAGGAGTCGTGTTCCAGCAGACTGCAGAGCCATGAGGAGGACTCTGTTTCTGCTGATCCTGAGCTGAACACAGGGGCGTTCACCTGGAGACAGGGAATAATTACTCTGTGCTCTGTGACGGCACGGACACAGGAGGCAGGTCACAGAGACGAAGATGCTGATGTGTGAGACACAAAACATGACTCAGCAACTCTGACAGCACTGGGAGAAAACCTGAAACAACAGGTGGAGGTCAAAACATCTGTTTTTTTACACATTCAGCTCTGATGCTGACCACAGAACACCTGCAGACTTCATCCGACCCGCTGAGGTGGTCCGGACCGCCGACCCACGTCTGAGATGGACGGCTGCAGAACACAAGGATCTGATTTCATCTTCTGAGGGAATAAATCTGATGTGAAATGTTTAAAATCTGTTTTTTAATCTGAATGAGTGGAGGAGGTGTGTCTATGTTGTGGGAGTTTCTGAGCCCCCCACCCCCAACCCGCAGCCCATCGTCCTTGACTGAAACCCTGAGGAAGCTTCTCTTATTTCACGACACCAAAATATTTCTCCTGCCGCCGATCATAAATCCTGACTCGTCAGCTGGAAGGCTGCACGAAGGACGGGAGGTTTTATTTACGTCTGATAAATATTTTCCTCAGGGTTAAAGCTCAGAAACTTTAGTCTGCTGAAGACTTTTATTTTGAAGGAGACAGATATGCCCCTCGAGGTTCAAAAATTGTTTAATTATTGAGAAATGTTCAGCTTTAATCTCAAACATCTTTGCTGCAGTCGGTTTACACGAGCAAACGGAGCCGCCATCACAGAAACACGACACCAGAGAATGCCCCAAGGCCACAAACAAAAGAGGATGGACCAATCACAGCGCTCAGATCCTCCATGTGACTGCAGAGGTCTTCACGAAACATTCAGATGGTCCAGCCTCCTCATCCTGTTTTTACTTTGACATCTTTACTCCGTCTGCTGCAGATTCTTTCACCCCTGAGTGGAAATGAAGATAATCCTTCCATCTCACCGGCTGCTGGGAAACAGAGGAGGAGGAGGAGGAGGAGGAGGAGGAGGAGGGTGGGGCTGATGAAGCAAACACTAACATCCTGACAGAAAAACAGTCAGTTTGTTAATGGCAGATTTTTAAAGAAAAAAAAATAAAGGAATTAAAAGAAGTTTTTCTGCAGGTAATATAATAATAAAAGTTAGAAAACAGCATCCATCTGCTGCTCAATAAGCTGAATGTTTTGAAAATGAAAGCAGCAGAAAGTCTGCAGTGTAATGTAAACAGGTTTGTGTGCTTTTATTGTGAAAAGCCTTGAGGCTCGATGTCAGAGTCAGTTTAAAGCAAAAAATTTAAAAAGTTTGAACCCGAGGCAGCAGCTCAGACCCCTGCACTCTCACAGGCTTTTATTTTCTTAAGACTTCATTTATTAATTATCACTCAGACAAACAAAGAGGAGTGAGAGGCCAGCATGTGAAGGATGGAGCAGATGTGATGGAGACAGGTCTGGAGGCGGGCAGCAGGGGCTGGGTGTGGGCTGTGGGGTAGGGGGGCTAACAGGCAGGAAGTAATGGACTCTTTATTGAATTAAATGCTCCACAAAGCCAGAGCAGCCATTATCCAGCTGCCATCCCAACACAGCGCTGATAACAGGATCCATTAACCCGATTGGCTGCAGACATTCATCAAAAGTCTCCTTTTAATTTGATGCTGACTCGTCTGCAGCCAGGCTTTGGACCCGAGTCTCCCCTGAAACACTCAGGTTTTACTGATGCAGCTGGCTCAGGTAACACGTTTTAGAGTAAAACCAAACAGAAATCATGAAGCATCGACTCAAAGAGCCTTAAACCCTCAGACCTGACTCAGATCCTGAAGTCCTGAAGCTCGTTATCACAGAAACAATGCTGATAAAAACTGAACCTCTGCAGCAGCTGTGGGAACAAGCAGAGGTTAGGGTCTATCTGCTGCTCTCCTCCAGCCCTACAGGAACAACCAGAGCTGGGTCTGATGGGGTCTGAACTGGGTCTGATGGGGTCTGATGGGGGCTGATGGGGGCTGATGGGGTCTGATGGAGTCTGAGCTGGGTCTGATGGGGTCTGATGGAGTCTGATGGGGTCTGATGGAGTCTGATGTGGTCTGATGGGACTTGAACTGGGTCTGATGAGATTTGATGGGGTCTGAACTGGATCTGATGGAGTCTGATGGGACTTGAGATGGGTCTGATGGGGTCTGATGGAGTCTGAGCTGGGTCTGATGAGGTCTGAACTGGGTCTGATGGGGTCTGAGCTGGGTTTGATGGGGTCTGATGGAGTCTGATGGAGTCTGATGTGGTCTGATGGGACTTGAACTGGGTCTGATGGGGTCTGATGAGGTCTGATCGAGTCTGAACTGGGTCTGAACTGAGTCTGAAGGGGTCGGGTGGGGTCTGATGGGACTTGAGATGGGTCTGATGGGGTCTGGTGGGGTCTGAACTGGGTCTGATGCGGTCTGATGAAATGTCAGGAAAACGTTAAACATGGCAGGCAGGAGGAAAATAACCGTCTCATTTACAGAGAATGTTTCTAGAGGAGGGACACGCCGAGCTGCCCTCTGAGAAACTAATCCCATCCCTGATGTCCTCATTCCATCCATCAGCTTCCAGACGGTCTTCAGTCTGATTCCAGTCCGTCTCCAGTCTGCACAACGTTCAGTCATTTAGAACGTGTCAGAGCTCCTCGTGTGTTTAATCTATTAAACATCTTTATTCTGTCTGACTCACATCAGCTGCATCTGAATCTGCAGAAAAACCAAAAACTGTAACCAGACAGAAACTGACTGAGCTCCACAAACTCCTGACCCAAATCCATCTGATTTCTGCCCCCCCCCCAGCTTTCATTCTGCCTGATATTTCACACATTAATTGGCATCTCCAAGATAAGAAAAAATAAAAGAAGAGAAAAAGATTCAAAGTTAATTTCAAACAGGCGAGGAGCCAAAAAACAGACAGAGACAAAAAGATAAAGGAAAAATCTGAACTAAAATAAGAACTCACTGCTATAACACCAGCAGAAAATAAACGAAAGAACAGGAAACACAGACTGGAACAAAGAGAAAACTAAGAGCTGAAAGGAGGTCCCTGATGAGGCTGCATGTTTACAGACTTTATACAGAAACAAATACTGGTTTATTATTATTATTATTATTATCATTATAATTATCACCATCATCATTATTATTATTATCATTATTATTATCACCATCATTATTATTATTATTATCACATCATCATTATCATCATCATTATTATATATTATCATCATCATTATTATTATCATCATTATTATCATTATTATATATTATCATCATTATCATCATTATTATTATCACCATCATCATCATTATTATTATCACCATCATCATTATTATTATTATTATCATTATCATCATCATCATCATCATCATTATTATTATTATCATTATTATCATCATCATTATTATCATTATCATTATTATTATTATTATTTCCTGCTGCAGAGGCAGAATTACTGCTTGTGTTTCAGGTAAATGAGATAAATCCAAGTGTTCGAGCTGAATTCTGTAAACGATCCAAACTCTTGACTGAATATTTTTATTATTTATTTATCATCAAACAGCAGGAAACTGATTATTTGCAGCTTCTTATTAAAGTGACAGAATTACTGGACTCAGATGAGTTTGATCCTGATCATGTTTGGTGTCTTTTTCTTCTCTTTGAGCTGATTTTTCACATTATTCCAGTTTTCTGCTTCATTACACCAAAGTATAAAGATATAATTGTACCAGAGTAGAACCATAAGAAGTGTAACAGAACTGTAGTTGTTCAGAACTCACATAATCAACTCACATTAAATCAGAAATGATGGATCTATATTTGAAATGAAGACTGGTTCTGCAGAAACAGACAGGTGAGCTGCTTCCTGACAACATTCAGTCAGACACAAAGTTCATTCAGTGTTCTGAGCTGCAGCTTCAGAAGCAACCAGGTCCGGTCCGGTCCGGTCCGACCCACCACCTCTGTGCAGAACAGACCAACTGAAGCATCTGAGCGTTCATGCAGGAGTATTGATTCTGTGGGCTCGGAGCAGATGGTGCAGCCACAGATCTGCAGCTTGTAACTGAATTAACTTTGTGATTCAGCAGCTTGTTCTTTAATTACACAACTTCACCCAGAGTCAGCAGAACCAGAACCAGAACCAGACTCACTTTTCTTCACAGCAGGAACCAGAACTTTTCTAAAAAGCTCTAAATGTGTTACCTTCAGCTGACAGATCAGGTCCAATCAATCTGCTCCGTTTATTCAAACAGAACAAATCTTCTGTTTCAGGCTCACAATTCAAAATGTTCAACTTCTGTTCCAGGAGCTGAACCAGTGAGGTCCGAATCTTTAGATCTACAGAACCAACCTGCCTGATCACTGCTCGCTCCCACCTGAAGAGGCTGGCTGATCCGGACCTCCTGATACCTTCAATATCTGACATCAAACCGGGTCACTGAAACACAGCAAAGTCTTTCAAATCTTCAGAGAAAACACTCAGAACCAGAGCCAGAGCCAGAGCCAGAGCCAGAGCCAGAGCAAGAACCAGAACCAGAACCAGAACCAGAACCTGGACTGTCTGAAGCGCCTTCTCAGATGTTTCTGCAGCTCAGGATGAAGAGCGCTGAGCTGTGTGTGTGTACATGATTTTGTTACCTTGTGGGGATGATTTTTGACCATTTCCCGGTACACACAGCCTGGTGAGGACCCACTGGTCCTTATGGGGACAAAAGTCCGGTCCCCATCGGAGAAAATACTGTTGGTGGGTCAGGCTGTAGAAATGAACCGTAAATGAATGGAAATCAATGCAGAGTCCCCATGAGAATAGAAGCACACACATGTGTGTGTGTGCCCTCTGCCCTTTTCCAGATGTCAGCTGGTGTTAATGTGTGTGTGTGTTAATGTGTGTGTGTGTTAATGTGTGTGTGTCTCCCCTTGGAGCCATAATGAGATCTGGGGGGAGCAGGGGGCAAACTGTCTATGTCTGAACAGCAGACAGAACCCTGACACACACACACACACACACACCACACTATTCAGCAAGATAAAAAACTAAACGTAACTAAAACTCTTTACTCAGAACTTTGGGAGCTGAGAGAAGTCTTAAGTCTAAACTGAACGTAGTTTTAGTTGTGATGAAGCAGAAAGTTCAAGATAATCCGAGTCAGTAAATCAACTCCTGTATCAGGAAAATAAAAAGCTGCAGTTCTTAGGTTCTAAATTCTACAAGAAACAGGTTTTAATGAACCCTCACGAGTCACACGGAACAACTTCCAGTTTCCTGCAGGAACAGCTGTAAAACTGAGTCCAGCTGCAGGTTTTTCCTCACAAACAGGTTGTCGAAGTAAAAAGTCCTGTTTGAGTCAAACGTTCATTATTGTGAGTGACGTCTCAAACTAAATGTGTCCAATTATCCACCTGCCGTCTGTCGGCCTGATCACTTCCTGCTTGTTTCTGTCGGCTCCTCGTTAAACATGCCGTTATTCCAGGGTCTGCAGAAAGGAGCAGCAGCTTGTCTCTCTCAGATCCCTTCCTCTGAGGCTCGTCTCGGAAACAAACCTTTTCCTTCCTTCCTGCAGAAAGTCCAGATTATTTATTGTTGGACATCTGGACTCCAGCTGGAACCGCCCGTCCGCTGGTTGAGGAGATATTTTGCTAACAGAGTCTGGGTGATGCAGTCGCTCCTGCAGCTCATCAGAAGAACAGGATGAGTTTTATTTCTGTCAATCACAGCTGTATTATTTTTACTTCCTGTTTCAGGAGCTCTGCTGCAGACATGAAGAGGTTTTGGGTCGACTGTGCTCCTGCTCCTCACTCCTGCTGCTCCTCACTCCTGCTCCTCACTCCTCCTGCTCCTCACTCCTCCGTTCTAATTTTAGGAGGCTGGATGAGTGGGCCTTTAGTCTCCACAAAGACGAGCCACATGACACTTCTATTTCTGTCTGCTTTTATCTTCTGATCACAACGTGAAGAGAAACCTGTTCTGACGTCAGCCTGCTGTCTGATTCTCCACACCTCGCAGGAGTTCAGGAGGGAGAAGCTGCTCAGCAGGAGCTTTTTACTCCTTTTTAAAGAAAGAAACTTAAAGCATCAGACATGTGAGGAGCAGACAGTTCTGTCTGACAGTTTCCTGCCTCCCTCAGGAGAAACGACAGCTGGAAGGAGCTGAATGATGGTTGTCAGTCAGCCAATCAGAGCGTTTCTGCAAACATCCCAGAACTTAAACCATCAACCACTTCCTGAACAATAAGGAGATCCATCTGCAGCAGAAACCAGGTAAACATCTGTTGTGATGCTGCAGTGTTCAGCAGAGTGAAGCTCAGGAGGATTTGGGCTCACCTGCCCCCCCCCCACAGTGAGGGATTAAACTCTACAGAAACCAGAAGCAGAACAGAACTCTGACGGAGGTTTGGAGGATCTGGGTTTAAAGCTGCCACTGAAAACCCCTCAGTGTCTCTGCAGGACATAGAAACATCATCTGACTCACATGGACATCTCTGTGCACGAGCGTGTGCACGTCAGGGCTAAATATGACATCATGGTTTATAACAAAGATCAGGTTTGTTTCAGACTGAAGATCAGCTGATCATCAGCTGATTCTTCCAGAGGTTTGAAAACCAGGTGAAAAGTTTGGAGCTTTGAGACGAGGACAGAGTCTTAGACCTAAAGGTCGCCTCCTGGTCCCTCCTGGGACCTCTTGGTCCCTCCTGACACCTCCTGGGACCTCCTGACGCCTCCTGGTCCCTCCTGACGCCTCCTGGTCCCTCCTCTGCTCCAGTCCAGCTGAAGTGTTAAATTACTCCCATCAGCACCATCGTCCTCCTGTCATGTCCCATCATGCACCTCTCTCCTCTCCTCTCTGAAATCTGTTACCTACTCTTTTTTATGTCCTTCCTGATCCCTCCATCCCTGCTGCCGGCTCGTATGATCCACCCCTCCCCCTCCACCCCTCCATCCCTCGCTCTGCGCTCAATAATGACTCTGAGAACCGGAGACTACCTCAGAGCGAGAGACACTGACTTACAGAGGGAGAGAGAGACTGAGGGAGAGGATCGATAGCTTTTAACAGGAAGGTGCTCTCAGTCCTGGTTATAGACCCCACACACACACACACACACACATGCACACACACACACACACACACACAACTGACAGCATCTCAAACAGAAAATAATCCTGAAGCTGAAGTTTTCTAACAGAAGAACTTGTCCTGATGATTGTTGGGAGATTTTAAATCTTTTTGTTTAATCCAGCCTCAGCCTGCAGCACTTCCTGCTTTAAAACAACCAAACTGAAACCTTCAGATTGGCCGTTTAGAGGCAGAACCTCTGCTTCTGTTAGTCCTGCTTCATTAATCTGCAGAACTGGGTTGTTTCTTTCAACAAGCTGGGAGTGAAGATGACTCTGAACATCAGGACTCAACAACCTGCAGATAATCTCCCATCCTGGGTCTCTTTCCTTGACTCCTGCATGTTTCCTGCTTGCTCACACGAAGCAGAGGACGAGCCGGCAGAGTGGGAGGTAAGTGGAGGATCTAAGAATAACAGGAACAGATCTGGATGAAAGTTTTGAAGGGAAGACGCAGACCTCCTGCAGGGAGAGGATGATGGAAGAAAGAGAAACAGAACGGATGTTCCGCCTCTCGCTGCCAAAATGCAAACAGCCTGCAGAAAGAGACTCAGCTCTGCGTTTGCCTCCTCCTTTTACTCCTGCAAACAGCCAGGCTCAAAACAGTCCATGACTCTGCAAAATCCCCAGGATTTATATTAAACAAAGACGGGAGCAGCGTCCAGCTTCAGGGCTCGCTGTGACAGCTAAAATACTGAGCTAACCTCTGCCTGTCATCAACCTGAGACCACCTGAGCACACAAACCCACCTCCCACACCAGAAACCAGACACAAAGAAAGGCTGTGATTGACAGACGGATGGAGCAGGTTCAGAGGTTCATCAGTGAGCAGCTGTCTGTCAATCACTGTGACTGACAGCTGCAGTTTACCTGCTGTCTGAGCAGGAGAACACAAACAGCCGAAGCATGAGCCGAAGAACGTGCCTTTTATCATCTGACTAAAACCCCTGAAAACAGGAGTGAATACATCTTTATTCAAATCGTTCAGTCAATGTTAATGCTGCAGCGTCAGAAAACTGATGAGTCATGCTCAGCCTGAGCTCTGACTCATCACTTCAGGATCACACAAATGTTTCTTTGTTTTACTGTACAGCAGACAGGATTTCATTTGATTCTGGTTCCGTTTGAGGAGTTTCTCTTCCTGTTCAGAGACGCTTTATTTGATTTGATTTCATTTAAGCTGAATAAAACAAGCAGCTAAAGATGTAAAAACAGCTGAATGTGATGATTTGTAACGATTTAATTAATAAAATAAAGCAGGTTGATGAAGGTTTGACCCAACTGTCCTGGTTTTGGTCTTTAGGAGGCGATCCTAAAATAGAACGGGTCTTCTTAAATATTTCAGTGACTCAGATGGTGGAAGAGGAAGAGGAGGAAGAAGAGGAAGAGGAGGACCTGAGGAGGAAGAAAACATAAAGCTCAAGATCAATCTGTGCTCAGATATTTATGACTCTTTCCTTCCCTCTGTCCCTCCTGTTGTTACTCGTCTCCATCCTCTTGCACTGAGGCAGGGCCCCGCCCTCTCTTTAGCCCCGCCTCCTTTCTGTTTCCAGGCTGCATTAGCTGATTAAAGAGAAGAAGCCCCACCTGTCTGTTTGCCAACTCTGCTCTTCATCTCCTTTTCATCTTCCTCAGTCTTCGGTTTTTATTTCTCAGCCTCTTTAATTGCTTCTCGTTAGATTTCAGAGGGAATAAATTTCCTCGCAGCTCGTTTCCAAAAAAGCCTTTTTATCAATCTCCTTCATCTCTCTCTGCCTCGTTCTCCTTCTTCTGCTTTCCACTTCCTGTTTGTGTGTTCCAGTGGTTTTCAGAGGTTTGTGCTTTCTCACTCTTCATCACTCTTCATCCTTCATTCCAGCGTGTCTCTTGCATCTCGTCCTCCTTCAGCTGGTGTCATCAGTCTGTCTGTCTGCTCGTCTCTCTCTCAGGGTTAGATGCTGTCGCTCTGACAAACTAACTGCAGGAGGAACTTTACTTGTCGCAGGTGAAACAGTTCAGTAAACTTCAGTAAAGACACATTAATTATCTTTTAATGGCACAAAACCTTCAAACAATCAAACGATGCAGGAAGTAACCTGGAAACACTTCCTGACACTCTGACAGCCTGTAGAGACAATATTTACTAACCAACGCTCCAGGTTTCCACAGCAGAATGGGTCGAGCTGTCGGTTCTGCTGCAGGACCAGTCTGAGTCCAAACGTAGGATTTGTTGCTTTTCCTGGATTCATGCTCTGACCCGGACCTGGATGGATTTGTTGGGTGTGTCCTCTGGTTTTAGCAGCTGCACAGTTTAATTTTTATTTCTAATGTATTCAACTCTTTTCTTCTTGTTAATTTTGTAAATCAGTTTGTTCTGCTGCAGAGTGTGTTCCAACCAGAGCCCTATAGAGAGAGAGTTGCGACACTCCCGTTGACTTCTATAGAAAGAATGGAATGCGGAAGTCACGTG
>JARVJO010000365.1:24604130-24615058 GCA_031762555.1 Cynodonichthys magdalenae | reverse complement strand
CCTGGGTTTGTCCCCTCAGTAGTAACCCCCCCCCCCCCCCCATCGCATTCCAGAAAGCAGAAGAATTTCCTCCAGTCCGACCCCCACCACCACCACCACTCTCACAGAAAGGCGCACAATGGTCCTGCCGAGGCGGAGAGGACCACACACTGAAATCACCAGAAGTTTATTTACAAGATGAACTCCTGCAGCTTTACTTTCATTATTAACCTTCATTTAGACTTTAAAAAATATGTCTTAACATGTACCTGAATTCATCTGTTTAAATGTGCAGATCCCTTCTTCTGCTGCGGTCCACTGTGATCCATCCGACACACGCACAGAAATAACACACACACACGAAAATAATAATAAACACACACACACACACACACACACACACATGAAAATAATAAAAAGCACTCACACACACACATGAAAATAATAATAAACACACACACACACACAAAAATAATAATAAACACACACACACATGAAAATAATAAAAAGCACTCACACACACACACACGGAAGGCAAAGTCCGAAGCAGGACCGAGAAGCTGCGCTCAGACCAGGAGCCGCGGGGGGAGCGGGGAACCTGCTGTCAGCACAGATATTACTCATCCGGTGCGCGTGAGAATCCCCCCTCTGACTCAGTTTGATCCGAGGGCTCGTTTTTTACCCAAATACCACCCTGACGGACTGGAACAGGCTGCCTCTGAGACAAACACCTTTTCCCCAAAAAGCAATGCAAATCTGCCGGCGGCGTCTTTAAAGTCCCCATCGTCGGACGAGACTCGTCCTCAGCTCGCAAGAAATCCCCCCAACACCCCCACCCACCCACACCACCACGGGGACTGTCACCCTGCTGCCACTTCGTTTGTGACGGCCCCTAAAACACCTGCAGTGGGGAACAAAAGTGAAAGTGAAGGGGAGGAAAAGCCTCTAATTCACAACAACAATAATAATAATAAAAATAAAAATAATAAACTCTTGAAACAAACACTCAAGAAGAAACAATAATAAAACTTCACATTATCAGCTAGAGCAGATGTTTTCAAAGTTATGGTCGGGATTCCAGCTGTGGGTCACAAAACACCCAGTTGGGGTCCTGAGATGGTCTCCATAAAGCAAACAGAAAATAAAAATAATCCCTAAAAACAACTTTTAATTATACTTGTTACAAAAGATTAAAAAAAGATAAAGTTGTCATTAAGCCATCTTTTGTTTACTTTTTCAGCCATGTTTTAATGTATTTGTTGTGGCAAAAGTCTGAACTGTTGTTATTTTAGGACTCTGATGCAGCCTCCTGAGTTAGAGAGTAAAAATCAACAATTTATCAAATTTCCAAGGCAGAAAAATGTAGGATTTATATCCCAATTTTAGCAAAACAAATTTTAGATAAAGCTGCTGAAACTTCCTTCACTGACAGAATTTGAGGCAGACACATTTCTATTGATAAAGTTGAAACTGCTCCCAAACTGGGATCCAGGACGCTTCATTATAAAATAAGGTCCCTTTTAATCCCAGCAGGTGAATTAGCTGCTTCCTGATGTTTCAGCATCAGGTATAAGATTGTCCCCACAGACATTTTCAATGCTTAATTGATTAACTTAAAAAAATGCTACAGCTTGAATTATTAAAAGCTGAATTGCAAAACACAAAAAGGCAAAGAAGAGCCTTATTTACAGTTTCAGAGACAAACAGAAAACGCAATTTCAGACAAAAATCAGCTTCTCACACATTCTGCAGTCACAACTCTACACACTGAAACACAAACTGCTTCGGATTTGTTTGGGGAAATACACCTGCAGTGGGATTGTACCTGCTCGGCTGAATTTCTGCGAGAACATTCATGTAATTTCCTGTGAAATGCAGAAGATGATCTGTCATCACTCACCTGCTCCTTCCTCTCTGCTCTCTCTTGCAGAGCCTCTCATCGCTCTCAGCTTCAGAGTCAGAGTGATTTTGCTGCAGCGATCTGGGAAATTAACAAATGTTTTCGCTGCTTCTTCGCTCCCCTCCTCTGGCACGAGTTGAGGAGGTATGAGGTCTGAAAACCACACTCTGACGATATTATCAGCACAATGACTGTGGCTTCATATTGTAAAATTCCCTGAATAAATTACTGTGCCCACTCTTTCTCTTATCTACTCATGAGTACAGTTATGACCTCAGTTTCTGGTATTTGGGATGGGTATTTTTTCAGTGCAAACTTCCCAGAAATTTTTTTGGTATTAATTTCTTATTTCTGTGACAGAAAATAAAGGCATCTGTGACCCTTAGAGCCTCCCTCCTCTTCCCTGCCACACGACACACAAGCAGGCGAGCCCGACTTCAAAGGAACCAGGAGACCAAAAACATTGACAGGCCACGTCCACTGACCTCCAGGCCTTTTTTTTTCTGTCTGCTTAAACATGAATGACAAACACCTGATGAAATCCCTGGCAGAGATATGGAGCTGGCTTTGAAGTCCAGAGATAAACACTTTCGCAAGGCGTGCCTCGTCCATTTCATGATGTCAGTGCACAGCTCAAAACCAAGGCTCCAATATTTGGACATATTTATCAGGAACATTGTAAAGTTGCATTTTTTCCACCACTTATGTTGTAAAGAGGCACTTGGGGGGTTGGGGTATTTGTGAGGAGGTGTTTCAATCTGAAACGCTCTCTTTAGAGACATGGCCTTTTTGCTGTCCTACAAGCCTTTTTTGACAGTTTCTTGATCCGACGCTTACAAATGAATCTGAGCCGATTTGTCATTTTTCAGGAATTTGTTGCTAAAACGATTCTTTACAGATTCAAAGTGTGGAAAACCAAACAAGCCACCAGGTTTCTCGTGATGGTGCTGGTACACCGCAGGGGCAGCACCATGGTACTGGTACAGGTTGGCCTTGCATGTGAAGGCAGAGGTGCAGTAGTGTGTTTTCATGGTCTCCTCCCTGGGAATTCCCCTCTGTTCCAGGCTCTAAAAAGCTGTTGTAGCTGCAGCTGCACATGTGTGTGTGTGTGTGTGTGTGTCTGGATGTATGCATTCTTAGTTATTCAGTGCATGTGTATGTCTGTGTGTTTCTTCCCAGATTCACATGGTTCTGAGTTAAATCCTCCTAAATGTCCCCCTGGCTTTTGTCCTCACGTTTCAGCTAAATTTCTCCACATTCATGCCACCATTCAGACTGTGTTGGAGCGCTCAGGAATGCACTGGATTTGACAGACATTTGAACCCTGTTTGTGTGTACATGTGAAAACAACATCAAGAAACACTTTAGAAAGGAGTTTTTCTCCTTTCTCTTCCCTCCTCCGCTTTGTGCAAAGGTGACTCGGAAACATACAATCACCTCACCTTTGCACACCGCATACTGTTCACCATTCTACACACACACGCACACACCCAACACCCACACACACTTTTGAGTCACATGTGCTCTCACTCAAAGAGAGCTCTGCACCCACTCACCCTGACACCCACACAACCACCCACACACTCACGTGCACTGCCAAATAGCTCTCACTCTTTATCCTCCCACCGCCCAAACCCCCTCCCCACCCATCACCACTGAGCACACAAATGGATCGTGCACACTCGCGCACACATTCACACTACGTGTTGGGCATGTGCCTGATCTGGTTTCCTCTTTTGCTCTGCAAACGATAAAAAAACACAAATACGTGCTAATCACATTCCAGACATTTCTTTCTTGCCGGTGGGAAGTTTCAATTGGTTTTCAGCAAGAGATGGTTTGTGTGTGTTGCTGTAAAAAAACAGACAAAACACAGAAAGGAGAAATAAAGGCAAAAGAAAATGGGAGAGAATGGGAACAAAGAGATCTGGGGTGAAGTCTCACACATTCCTCAGTCTGCTAATATCCCACCAGTATACTATACCATCACAGCTCAACACACACACACACACACACACACACACACACACACACACACACACACACACACACGGCCAGATTGGAATAAATTCTTCTCACTGGTGTTACATCTGTGGTATGGTTCTGATACAAACAGTTTTTCTCTTGCAGAACACATCCTGCAACATTTAAGCCAAAATAAAAACTTTCTCAGATATTATTTTATCAAAAATAAAGCCAAGAGGAAAAATAAAAGTTATGGAAAAACAATAAAAACAGAAAATATAATTCTCAGACTGCAATGTCTGTTTTCAGTTAGTTGAAAGCAGTTCTACCTTTTTCTAGATAAAGTAAAGTGGTGAAGAAGAGGCTGTGATGGTGAGCAGAATGGGACCTACCTGAGCACATGGCCCGCATGGCGTGCACACACTTCCTCAGTCAACACGCTTTGTTTCTCCTCCACCTCCTCACTGCTGCTGCTGCATGCTTCTCCTCAATCTGTCCGTTTCACTGTGCCTCTCTTCTTGTCTTTTTTGTCCTTCTCTCCCTCCCTTTTTCTCTCCCTCCCTCTCTCCTCCCCTCTCTCTTGCTCTCTTCAAACTTCCCCATACTCTTAAAAAAACCTAAACAACCACAACCTGTCCCTCATTTATCACCTAAGTTTTCCCCCGACTCCCGCAGCTCACTGGAGTCATTTGTCTTTATGTAAAAGGTAAAAGTGATCCATGGAGACGTCTGAACAAAAGACTCCCGAACACTTATTGCTTCCTTTTATTTCATGTTCACAGAAAATGTTCGTTTTTGTTTAACTTCAAAGATGTCTCTCTCTTTTAAGAACACTCAGAAACTGTAAATGATTTGTGGTCATTACACTTTCATCTATGTGAGGATGTTAAATACAGAAATAAAGAACAGAAGAAAAATAAAAGGTGATCATAGAAGTTTGCCTGCAGTTTTACTGAATATATATTTTTTAATAAAATCAGGAAAGAAATGTTGGTAAAGTGTGGTGAAACAGAGGAACAAACCATAATATGATTTGAACATATGAAGACAACATTTTTAGAAAGAATAAAAAAAGACAATAGCACTGAAGAGAACAAAAAACAATGTAAATTACACAACACTACAAAATAATAATAACAATAAAAAATAAATAAATAACAACAAAGCATCCTTTTAAAAATGTATCAAACAAAACTATTTAGGAGTTATAAAAACGAACAAACATAAAGACCGCAGATCAGCAACTAAAAACATTTTCTTGGGGGGAAAATCAATCAATCATAAAACAAACTGAAAACAGTAACAGAAGTGTAAAAAAATATAAAACTAGTAGAAAGAATATCACAGAAAACTGCAATAAGATTAAATACAATAAAATATCTCTGCATGGATGTGTAAATAAGTGGATGGTAAATGGACTGTACTTATATAGCTCCTTTCTATCCAACCAGGACACTCAAAGCTCCTCACTCTACATCCATCCATCCACACAGCTCTACCAGATCTCTACAAGCTAACATGTACAATCATCTATGGAGACTAATCAGAGCCTCACATTCATACACTGATGGGTCCTTTCTTGGTTTTTGAACTTATTTGGGAGGAAGTGTGGTCACTCCCCTGCCATCCATTTCTTTCCATCAGCCTCCTAGCCGCCACATTTTAATTGTAATCGGGCCTAAATGCTGATTCAGACCATGACCTGGGTTGTGTTTCTAGTAGGGGGTGGAGGCAGGAACTCCATTGGACCTGGACCAGTGGAGCCCTAAGCAGGTTGTTTATGAGGCCACTAATGACTGGACTGAAAAAGGTTCTGTTGTCTTTAGAGAAGATGTGATGTAAGAAATGCAGCCCATAAACAGCTTTCAATCTGTTAAATTAATCTAAAGTTTTCATCAGTGGAGCCAAAGAACATTACTTACATTTCATTAACATTCACAATCAATAGTAACCAAATGTTCTGCCTCTAAAAGCTTCTCTGTGTTGGAGCTTTGTTCATTTCCTGTTTTGTTCCTAATCCTTCAGGTTTCAGAGACGGGGAAGGATTCCCTCCCCCCCTGGCTGCACTGGGACCCCAGCAGCAGGGTCCTGCAGGGTCTGCCATTGGACGAGGATAAAGGAGTCCACTACATCTCTGTGACCACCTCCAAACACGTGGCCTCCTCCTCTCCTCCAGAGGTGTTTTCCATCGAGGTGCACCCCGAAGACCACCTGGACGCAGACTCTGCTCAGCTGCTGTCCAACCAGGCCGGCCCCGAGGACTCCGCCCGGCCCTTCACGTGTAGCACCGAGGAGCCGGTCACCGTGCTCACCGTGATCCTGGACGCCGATCTGACCAAGATGAGCTCCGAGCAGAGGGTGGAGCTGCTGGACAACATGAGGAGCTTCTCTGGGGTCCAGCTGCAGAACATGAAGATGCTCCCTGTGGTCAACAACAAGCTGTTTGACATGTCTGCGTTCATGGCCGGACCTGGGAACGCCAAAAAGGTGAACGGGTCTCATACCTTCACTGAGTTGGAAAGTTTGTAGAGAGAAACCTGGTGGTTTTACAGGAAACAGAAAGTGTTAAAATCACTTTAAACATTAAAATGTCAGATAATCATTTCAGACAGTTTGCTTCATTAAACACCAGCTGCCTGTTTCCAGTCAGCAACATTATTTCTGTCTGAAGAAAGTTTCTGAGACTTTCCAGAGAAGTTTGTGTTTGTGCAGATCGTTAACGTTGTTGTTCTGTCTGTCCGTCACTCAGCAGATAAATGATCTTAATGTTGGACATGTGAACAAACTGCAGAAAAATTGGTCAATTAGGGGAAAATGGTTTTAGTCTAGTTTTTGTAGAAACAACTGAAATGGTTAAAAAGTGCATCAGCAGGTCAGAGCTGCACTAAAACTAAAACAGCCCAACTTTAATAAAAAGGTTTTTACTAATATTCTTCTGGACACCCAGTTACTTGGTGAATCAGTCTCCTCAGATAAACATGGCAGAGCTTTAAAAGCAGACAAATATTCAATCTGGGAGCAAAGAAACGTTGATTATTTCTGATTCTGAGGCTCACAGGTCTGGGTCGGGGAGCTGTTGGGTGTCTCACGTAAAGAACTGGGGCACCCTCACCCCCGGGCAAAGGAGTGACGTAAACATGGGGGAAAGACAAGTGGGACTCTAACGGCTTTGAGAACTCTAAACAGAGTGTTGCAGTTCAAGAGGAGCTGAGAACTGATCCACCACCATGTGCTGATACCAGTTACTGGTTCTGATGTAGATCATGGGTCCAGTCAGGCTAACGGTGCTGTTTCTTCTCCCAGGTGGTGGAAAACGGCGCTCTGTTGTCGTGGAAGCTTGGCTGCTCTCTGGACCAGAGCACAGTTCCAGATATCACCGGCGTCCAGGGTCCTGCAAAGGAAGGCACGATGTCGGCCAAGCTGGGGTACCCTGTGGTGGGTTGGCACATCGCCAACAAGAAGCCCCACGTCCCAAAGCGAGTGAGGCGACAGTTAAACAACACCCCGACCCCGAATCTGGCAGTGCCTCCTCCAACCACAGTGGTGGAGCCCCCCGTCAGGGTGGTCCCAACCCCCTCCTCTCCGTCCATCGCAGCACCGACAGAAAGTTCTGCTCCCCCCGTCAGAGGCCCAGTTCCTCTTCCAGGAAAGCCCACCATCAAAGTCCGTGACCCTATAGCCCACACCCCAACAATTGGACCCCCTCAACCAACCAAAGTTCTGGACCCCACCAGCACTGTTTCCATCCAGCCAACCACGACCAGGGCTATTTATGTGGAAGCCACCCCCACACCCCCCTCGACCAAAACAACCACCAAGAAACCAAGGAAGATCAAAACCACCCCCGTCTACAAAGATCCATCCAAGGTGACCACCCCCAAACCACCCAGAAGTACCACCTCATCACCTGGTGTCATTCTAGACCCGAGCAACGAGAAGCCAGTTCTGAGGAACCCCATTGACCAGGTCAATGCTTTGGTGGGCACTTACTTCGAGGTGAAGATCCCGTCTGATACGTTCTTTGATAAGGAGGATGGAACGACCGATAAGCTACGTCTCACTCTGAGGCAGAACCACAACGAGGTGGTTGGAGAGGGATCCTGGATCCAGTTCAACACCACCAGCCAGCTCCTGTACGGCCTTCCTGACGTGCAGCACGTTGGGAAACACGAGTACTTCATGCAGGCAGCTGACAAAGGTGGCCTTAATGCCATCGATGCTTTTGAAGTGCGCGTGAACCGCTGGCCTGCCAACGATAAAACTCCTGTCATCTTCACGGCCCGCTTTGATGGAGAACCACGATCTGTCACCAGTGACATCCACAAGAAGATCCTGCTGGTGAAAAAACTGGCGTATGCACTCGGGGACAGAAACAGCAGCACGGTGAGTTTAAGGAACATCACCAAAGGCTCCATCGTGGTGGACTGGACCAACACCAGCCTTCCTCAGCACCCGTGTCCTAAAGAGCAGCTCATAGTGATGAGCAGGACCCTCGGCAACGCTGACGGGAGACCCTCCCAGACCTTCAGGTACGCCATGGAGCCTGACTTCAAACCTCTAGATGTGAAAGTGAAGGGACGGGCGAGCTGCCGAACCTACTCCTTCATCCCGCCGGCAGAGATGGATCTAGCAGAACCTTCTGCGGTCACTCCAGGTCTGGGATCAAGCAGGCACAGCACAGACGATGTGTACCTGCACACGGTGATTCCTGCGGTGGTGGTGGCGGCCATTTTACTGATGGCAGGAATCATTGCGATGATCTGCTACAGAAAGAAACGAAGGGGCAAGCTGACCATCGAGGACCAGGCTACCTTCATCAAGAAGGGTGTGCCCATCATCTTTGCAGATGAACTGGACGACTCCAAGCCCCCTCCCTCCTCCAGTATGCCCCTGATCCTCCAGGAGGAGAAACCCCCTCTCCCGCCCCCTGAGTACCCCAGCATGGCCACTCCAGAGACTACTCCCCTCAACCAGGAGCTGCTGGGGGAGTACACGGCTCTGCGAGACGAGGACCCCAACGCACCCCCCTACCAGCCTCCGCCTCCCTTCACCACTCCCATGGAGGGCAAGGGCTCACGTCCCAAGAACATGACTCCCTACAGATCTCCGCCCCCCTACGTGCCACCCTAAGACATGTTAAGCCCCCCCCCTGGAGGGTGGGGGGCCAAGGATGCCTGAGGAACTGTGACGGTTTCTATTCTGGTGTTTTTATCTGTCTGGACTTTTACTGGGAGAGATGACAAGAGGTGCTATAGTTCAAAACAGCCACAAGGGACTTTGGTTTGGGAGGGGACACATGAGGGGGGCTCTAAAGGGATGATTAGTTGACACAGCTGGGAGGAACTACTGCTTTAACGGTAGACCCAAGACCACCAAAGGCCGAGGCCAAACAAGTCTGGTCCTGATGAGCTCCTGGTTTAACCCAGCTGCTCTGAAGGACGGAGCGGGAGGACCGCTCTCCTTCAGCGTTTCAAGTTTTCACATCTGGATCCAGATTTTAGTTTAATTCCTCTTTATCCCAAAACCTTTTCTGTTTCTGGACTGAAGTGTTTGTTTAACGACTCATTTTATTTTATGTTTCCTGCTTTGGAACGATACAAGACAGCGAGCTGTCACCAGACCGCTGTCGGACCACCCCTGCAGACGGCAGAGACCCGGGGGTCCAGCTGAATATCCTCCTTCACATTGTGTAGTAAAGCAGAGGATCCAGGGTAGCTGGAGCAGATGTAGAGACGAGTTTTTTACTTTGGAAGGTGGAAGAAACGGAGCAGAAAACAACCTGCTGCTCAGTTTGTTTCACACCAGTCCTCTCTGAAGGCTGGACCCCCAGCCTGATGTGAGCCCCCCACAGCTTGGATTTGGACTCATGTTTCATCTCACCTTCTGTGAAAATATATTAACACTCAACAAAACTAAAGGAAGTAAACTGACCCTGTGTTCTTCATTATGTACCTTTTATTTCTGCTCCTTCTGTTCAACTTGGTTTAATCTGATTTAATCTCCAGGTTTGATCATGTAAAATCTAACAGGATGAAACGCTTGTTTGGATGCAGATCATTCTTTGTTCTGGTGCTACTGAGACGTCCCAGGTGGGATTAGAGGGGTTTTTTACACTAAACAGATGATCGCAGCTGAAATGCACAGAAAAGATTGAATTGATTTGATTTCCTTTAATGTTTCCTCCAATATTTGATTAGTTTTAGGCTTTTAGCTCATTCAGTTATTTACTCCTTATTGTTTCTTGTCTGGGTCACATGTATCAGTTTGATTTTGGAGTGTTTGATCCGTCCTTCATGTTTTATTAATCATTTTATTTTGACATGTTTGGACTGAAAGTGACCCTTTGCAATAATCTCCTGTGGTGTGGTCCGCTCAGCGACGCCTCGTTTTGTCCTGATGTGGCTGGTTTCTGCAGGATGCCAAGGCTTTTTCTGCTTCTGGAAGTGTGCATTGTAATAATAAAACCAAGTGGTCCTTTAAACTGCAGCGTGTGGTCTCTTCATTGCTGACTGCTCCCGTCCTTGTAGGTTCTGTCGGGACCCTCCTGACCATGAGAGGGTCCTGACCCTGACCCGAGCTGTCGCTTCTCTGCCCCTCAGCCTTGGATTGATGAATCAGTCTGTCTGAAGTCTGCAGGAGGTTTTCTGCAGCCGCTGAACTTCTCCACCAGAACATTCTGCCTTTGACGGACCGGTTGGTCAATTCAGTTGAAAGCTGTGCCCATTAAAAACCCGTGACGACGGCCGGCTGGTTCCACGTGTGGCGTGCTGATGATCTGAGTGATGACTCAGAGTATTGATCAGATTCTGTTGCTCCTCGCTGATGTTTCCTCACAGAGGTGGAGGCGAGAGGACAGATTCATGCAGAGCTCATCTTGGGCTGCTGGATGAGGCTCAGCGGTCAGAGGAACCAGAGGTGTGTGTGTGTGTGTGGAAGTCACATTAACTTTACGTTCCTCCCAGAAATATGAAGAATGTTGGGAGGTTTCACAGATCCTTCTACACAGTCCAGCAGCTCAGCTTTTATTTTGAAGGATCAGTTTTTCTAATTAGATGAATTAGATGATGTGTTTGTGTCCTGCAGC
>JARVJO010000365.1:24342489-24356750 GCA_031762555.1 Cynodonichthys magdalenae | reverse complement strand
AATTTTCATACAAGGTGGTATTGAAAAGGTCTTAAAAAGTCTTAAATTTGACTTGCTAAAACCTGCAGATACCCTGTTTCTGTTCAGATCTCAGTCAAGCTGTCTGTGTGTCTTTATCACTCAGGTATTGATCCGCCCCGGGAGTCCTTCAATCGTTGGCTTTTGGAGAGGAAGGTGATCGATAAAGGCCACGACCCATTACTGCCCAGTGACTGCGAGCCTATCATCTCCCCGTCCATGTTCAGAGAGGTGATGAACGACATCCCCATCAGGTACTGTCAGACTGGGTTCTGTGGACCAACCCTGGACACGTCTTCAGTCTTAGTTTTAATTAATTTCAATAAAATGAAAAGTTTTCAGCCTCTGATCTGTGTGTTCAGCTGCAGCACCACTGATTTCAGATCAGTCCATAGGATGTAAGAGAACTACATGTTTGTTAGAACGTAAAGACTAAAACATTATTTAAATGTGAACCGATCTGAAAACATCTGCAGCTGTTTGATTGATCCTGTATTGGTTATCTATTGGTCTGTGTCTCAGATTGTCTCGCATTAAGTACAAAGAGGAGGCCCGGAAGCTGCTGTTTAAATATGCTGAAGCTGCCAAGAGAATGATTGACTCCAGGTGGGCTGCAGCAGACCAGTCAAAAAACTCTGTAGGTGTGTGTGTGTGTGTGTGTGTGTGTGTGTGTGTGTAACATTGATCTTTGACCTCTGCAGAAATGTGAGTCCAGAGAGCAGGAAAGTGGTGAAGTGGAACGCAGAGGACACCATGAACTGGCTGCGCAGAGATCACTCAGCCAGCAAGGAAGACTACATGGTAACCTCCAGTTTTACAACTCAAACAACCCAAGAACTGAGCTGCAGCTGAAGATAAACTTATAGTTCACAGCATGGAGTGCTGCGTCAAACACCATAAAAACAACAGGTTAATGTAGTGGAGCTCTAATATTAATTTAGTTTTTATCAGGGTTTCTGTTATGCAGTATGAATATCCTTTGTAATATATCCTATATATAACTGCAGCACGATGGATCAGTGGTTAGCACTGATGCCTCACAGCAAGAAGGTCCTGTGTTAGATTCCCAGTTCCGACCTGGGGTCTTTCTGTGTGGAGTTTGTACAGGTACAATAGGTCGGCTTCAGGCCCAGGCCGCCCTTGAAAGATAGATCTGGGATCTCAATGGGACTTGTCTGGTTAAACAACAGTTAAAAAAAATTAAAAATTCATTACATTTCTAAATATTTTTGTAAATGAGGACAAAACATGCTATTGTCTGCAAACTTAATGAAAATTAGAGTTTGAATTTCCATTCAGAACTCCTAAAGGAGGCGGGGCATGTGAGACGTCACTTAGGCTCCAGGTTTGGATTACCTGTAGAAGCAGATTTTGTTTTTAAAGTTTTTCAATGTGGTGTGGCTTTTGGGTGCACCAGTGGTGCAGGGTCAGCTGTCAGCTTGATGCAGAAAGTGTGGAGGAAAGACTGAAAGCAAGCTGTGCTATTTAATGATTCAGAAAGCAGAGTCACAAAACTTTGCTTTTTCATGTATAGTATAGTCCTAACACTATACACTGTGTCCATGTCCTCAAAGTACAGGTTAGTGTTCTCTAATGAAGCAGCATTTGTGAGGAAGAGTTTGATTTTGAAGAGCCTTTCTGTAGTTTATATTTGTCATTTTAGTGTTTTTAATATATTTAATAAAAAACTTTTTTGACAAGACTCGAGTCAGATATAGTCATACTAATATTTAACCATCTTCGTAACTTTTCAGTGCAAACAAACACATTATGTATGTTCTATAATTTTGTATTAAAGAAAATATACCAAACATTTATTTTGCACTGCACAAGATAACTTGACTACATTTTTTTATTTGTTAGACTGACTGATTTTTCTATTAAAATAGAAATGCTAAGCGGAGACTCCTCTTTTCTATATTATGGGACAAACAAATGTTAATATTGTTTCATTGAAGAGCTGAACCAGCAGCTCTCAGAACTCGGCCTGTGCCGCACGGCGCTCCTGTCTTATGAGGAGAGGAGTTTGGTCACATGAGCAAAGTCGGACATATCTGTTTGATAACGACGCTCTGAACAGACTTATACTGCGTTAAATTTTAGATACCAACGTCTTGGGTAGCTCGGGAGGACGGGGTTTGCTCACTCAGGACAGGAGCTGCTGGTTCAACTCCTCGGCGCTGCCACAGCTGAGGACCGTTGGCCTGCTGTGGTGCTCCTCATGAACAAACACACCCACAAAGTTCAGACCAATCACACGCTCTGAGCTGCAACCTCTGCGTCTCACAGTTCTGACTGGAGACAATGTAGAGGACAGCTGTCCCCGCAGGACGGCAGCTGGAGGTTGTGCAGTTTTTTGTCACTCAGCGGGGGAAAAAGACGTGTGACTGGAAGTATAAACCAGGCTTTACGTCCCTGAGGTCATCCTGAGCAGATGAGTCATGTAATGATGATGATCACACCAACCTCATGCAGTTTAAATCTTGAAACTCCACACGTTGAGGAACAAGAAGAGCCACTGCTAACATGGGAAAATGTAAATCTAACACTTAGCTTCAAAAAGAGGACTTCAAGGCATCCATCCACTGTCTTTCACCCTCTTCCTTTATCCAGCAGTCACTGTACGAAGGGTCGGGGACACCCTGGACAGTTCTCCAGTCCATCACAGGGACACGTGGAGAAAAACAAACACACCTTGGGACAATTTAGAGTCATCAGTGGGGGAAAACCCATGCATGCATGGAGAGAACATGCAAACTCATTCCAGATAGGTCCCTGGCTGGGATTCAGTCCAGCAACCTCCTCCACTCTTCTCGTTTGTGAGACACGCCGCTTATGTGACACTTTTAATCTCACCTGCGGTGTGTTCACAGGACCGGCTGGAACACCTGAGGCAGCAGTGTGGACCTCATGTTGCTGCTGTCGCTAAAGATTCTGTAGAGGGAATCTGCTCCAAGATCTACCAGCTGTCAGCTGAATACAGCCGCCGCCTGCGACAGACACACCTGAGTCTGCTGCAGGACCCACCCACAGGTACACAAACACACCTGAGTCTGCTGCGCTTTCATTTACTGGTTGTGTTGTTTACCTGTGCTTCTGTTGTTCAGAGATGTGTGCGTCGCCGCCACAGCCCCGCCTTGTTTACTGTTACCCGGTTCGTCTAACGATGTCGACGCCCACCCTCCCCCGGGTGGAGCTACACTTTGAGAATGACATGGCGTGTCTTCGCTTCAAAGGAGAGATGGTCAAAGTGAACAGAGGACACTTCAGCAAGCTGGTTAGTCCAGTAATCTGATTACTCACGAGCACTGACCGCAGTGATCTGACCAGTTGGTCCTCACCTGTTTCACCTGACTCACCTGTTTCACCTGTTTTACCTGACCCACCTGTTTCACCTGACTCACCTGTGTCACCTGACTCACCTGTGTCACCTGACCCATCTGTTTCACCGGCTTCACCTGACCCACCTGTTTCACCTGGCCTCACCTGTGTCACCTGACTCACCTGTTTCACCTGACCCACCTGTTTCACCTGGCCTCACCTGTGTCACCTGACTCACCTGTGTCACCTGACCCACCTGTTTCACCTGACTCACCTGTTTTACCTGACTCACCTGACTCACCTGTTTCACCTGACCCACCTGTTTTACCTGACTCACCTGTGTCACCTGACCCACCTGTTTCACCTGACTCACCTGTTTCACCTGACTCACCTGTTTCACCTGACTCACCTGTTTTACCTGACTCACCTGACTCACCTGTTTTACCTGACCCACCTGTTTCACCTGACTCACCTGTTTCACCTGACCCACCTGTTTCACCTGGCCTCACCTGTGTCACCTGACTCACCTGTGTCACCTGACCCATCTGTTTCACCGGCTTCACCTGACCCACCTGTTTCACCTGGCCTCACCTGTGTCACCTGACTCACCTGTTTCACCTGACCCACCTGTTTCACCTGGCCTCACCTGTGTCACCTGACTCACCTGTTTTACCTGACCCACCTGTTTCACCTGACTCACCTGTTTCACCTGACTCACCTGACTCACCTGACTCACCTGACCCACCTGTTTCACCTGACCCACTTGTTTCACCTGACCCACCGGCTTCACCTGACCCACCTGTGTGTTGCAGGAGCTCTTGTACAGGTACAGCTGTATAGACGATCCTCGCTTCGAGAAGTTCTTGTCCAGAGTCTGGTGTTTGCTGAAGAGATACCAGGTCAGCTGATTCTGTTGGTCAGCCACGTTTCTGTTTCTGTGCTGAAGGCTGAGAGTAAACCAGGTGTACCTGTTTGTGTGTGTCCAGGTGATGTTTGGCAGCGGCGCTAATGAAGGGACGGGCCTGCAGGGGGCACTGCCGGTGTCTGTGTTCGAGGCACTGAATCGTCAGTTCGGTGTTACCTTCGAGTGTTTCGCCTCTCCGCTCAACTGCTACTTCAAGCAGTTCTGCTCCGCCTTCCCCGACATCGACAGCTTCTTCGGTTCCAGAGGGTGAGATTTACCTGCTGTGCTGTCAGGTGATGACAGAGTTAGACAAGGTTTGACAGATGGAATGACAAAGTGTCCATTTCTGGTTATGAAAAGTGAAATTAGAGTTTCATGTGTTTTGTAAACACCTGTCAGACATTGTGGACACCTGTAACCTGTATGAGTAAATCCTGTGTGTCCAGGCCCTTCCTGTCCTTCAGTCCAATCAGTGGCTCGTTTGAAGCCAACCCTCCCTTCTGTGAGGAGCTGATGGACGCCATGGTCACACACTTTGAGGTGAGAAGCTTCAGGTCTCTGCCAGGCTGGAGTGGTCCGTAAACTGATCTGCTTTTGAGCTGTGGACCTTCCACTGTGTTTTTGTCAGGATCTGTTGGACCAGTCCTCTGAGCCTCTGTCCTTCATCATTTTTGTCCCTGAGTGGCGTGACCCAGTGACTCCTGCTCTGACCCGCATGGAGGGAAGTCGGTTTCTGCGACACCAGCTGAACATCCCCGCCTACGAGCACGAGTACCGGTCTGGCAGTCAGCACGTCTGTAAGAGGTACCTGACTAACACAGTCCTACTAGGGATACTGGAGTTCTGGAAGTCCTAGAACTGATCCTGTAAGGATCACCATGATGATGCCTGAGAAGCATTTAGTATCAAAACCAGTAAATAAATAGATTTAATTTAATTTAATTACATTTAAAATCAGTGAAGGTGTGGGGGTCAGGGAGTAACAGTGGACTAACGGTTCTGTAACACTGTGGGTTTTTGGGTTTTTAGGGAGGACATGTATTACCGGGCAGTACACGGAACCGCAGTACTCTTCCTCCAGAACGAAGCAGGATTCACAAAGTGGGCCCCGACACCAGAGCGCCTGGCCGAGCTGACCACAGCGTACCGCCCGTCTTTGTCCCGCACCTCATCCCTATCGTCCCCTGGCCCCGCCCACACAACTACTGGAGAAAGAGACTCCGCCCCCAAGCTTTCAGAAAGGACACAGAGCAGCATGATATCGTCTGACAATAACAACAATGGCAGCAGTAGCAGCAGTGGCAGCCCTCAGGACAAACTGTCTACTGTGTAGATGGGCGGGGCTTGCTGTGACCACGCCCACATGTATATATGTGTGTTTTTCAACATCACAGCACCTGTAGCACCTCATACCTGCCACAGGCTGGGGGCGGGGCCTCATTTAATGTTCACTACGTCTTTTAAATGTGTCGACTGGTTTAAGATCCACAGGTGTGTCAGCTGTTGCTAAGCAACAAGTCAGTAGGAAGCAGTCACAGCTCCAGCAAGAAAAACTCACCTGTGATGTCATGCGACTATGAGCAGGGATCTGATTGGTCCCCACACCCATGCAGCTTGGTGATTGTTTAACAAGGCAGCTACCGTTTTTATTGGACAAAATCCATTAGGTCCCGCCTCTAGTCCCGCCTCCTCTGCAGGAAGGAGAGGGTGGAGTCAGAGCTGGAATCAGACTAGTGAGAAAGGGTGGAGGTGGAGCCACATATGGGGGCGTGGCTTTAGGTGGTCCTCTCAAGGTTGCTACATACTTCATAAGAAATGAGAAACTTGTTTTCGGTGCAGCCCTGCTTCGGTTGTGGGCAGAACATTATTATTGTTTTATTTGATTTAATTTTATTATTTTGAAGTGGTCACGTAGATCTAAAGTGTAAATGTTTACATTCTTGTGTTTCTGCTGGTTTTGAGGAGCATCTGGCCCAGCGGTCAGGGAGTACTCATGTTTATAAAACATCTTTTAAAGGCATATGAATGAATTTCTATCATTTGTGTAAAGACAAAGCCCCAACGTGCACAGAGGAGAGCATTTCTTCATGACATGTTTGCAAAGGTCAAATGTGAAGCTGGTGGGAGATCAGGACCTCCAGGAGTTCTGTTCAGGTTCTACTGAAGTTCTGCTCAGAACTACATTTGCTCTTGATTGCTTAAGAAAACAAACCCTTTCTCAGCTTTTGTGGAGTATGTATCAAACTTTAGAGGGAAGTGTAAAGTTTTATATTTTATGTTTCATCAAATGTAATCTGAACATTGTTTTAGTTTTCTGTCATTTTTTATATCACATGAAGTTAAATTTTTATCACTAAGTTATCTTTAGTTAATTGGTTTCTTAAATTATTAAATGTTTATGTAATATGTTTATTTTACAACAGTGTGACATCATCACATTAACTCCTTTTGGTCCAAATTGTTCTGGCTTGGTTCGGTTTGGTCGGGTTGCTCTACATCTTTGAGATGAGCACAGAATAACATAAAAATATAAAGTAACTGAGGCTCCTCCCACTTCTGGCCAGCAGCAGCTGTGCTCCCCCTGATTGGCTGAGGGTGGACCTGTCGGGTGTGTGTCTGTGTGTGTATATAGTGTACAGTCAAACTGGTCTGAGGTCTGTTTTGTTTGATCTTTCTACAGGAATGAGCCGTTTGTGTTTTCATGGTTTGTTTGTTTTGAACTCAAACCAAAGTGTTAAATCAGCACTGCTGTGTGCAGCTCAGCTCCTCTGCATGAAAACCATGTTTGGTCTTATTAGGATCTGAAGTGTGTTTAAACACCTGGATCATAAAAACAGACTCATTTTTCACTTGTTTTTCCTGATTGAAAACAAAACCAGTCAAACCAGTGTGTTGAATCAGAAAATGTATCTGGTTTGTTCTCTGACATGTTTGTGGCGGCGGCGCTCTGCAGGGTCCTCTCAGCTGCAGTGTGTAAATACGGTGTCCTTCATACTGCCTGCAGAAAAACTGCAGCTGCCTTCCCAGTAAAGATATATCCATCCCAGTTCAACCAGTGACTGGTTCTTCTGCTGCTCACATCATCACTGCCAAACAGGACGAGAAACTGATGTATGGACAGTATTTTATTTTTAGGTGTCCAGTACAACCTGAAAATGTAAAATTTTTATCTTCAGACGAACGTGAAGCTAAAACCAACCAGAACCAACAGGATTATACTTTATTCTCGTACTAAAAGGTTTTCTTCACGTTTGTGAAACTAAATATTTACGTTGAGGTTCGGTTTTAGTTTAAATGTTCACGAGCCCGTTTTTATTTTGAAATTCAACGAAGTGGTCCTGTGGTATGTTTTTTACGGCTGCGACCGGAAGACGTCGTGTTGTGTTCCGCTTCACTGAGCGGAAGTTCGTGCGGGATTAACTTCCTGGAAATAAACATCAAACCCGACTGATCGATATTGATGTTAACAGATTAGAAATCAGTCACGTGTCTTTGTTTTTCCCAAGAGCCGAATAGAACCAGTACCAGAACTATCTGCCGTTAAAAAAAACCTGTCTGCTAATATAGCAGCTGCTAGCTTAGCAGAGTTAGCTCGGGTAAACTAATTAAACGGACCGGACCGAACCGAACCGGAGATCAGCTTTTCCATCACCATGGGAGCCCACCGCAGCGAAGGAGGCCGGGACTGGCTGGACCATGACGGAGCAGAACACCCGGTCCAGAACCAGGTGAGAACTTCAGCTAATTATGTGGCTAACCAGTTAGCTCGGCTCAGGTTATTTTTTATATTTTATTTTCTGTATTTTACCATGAAGTTGTTGTAGGGTCCTGGTTCTGTTCGGGGTCTTAGTGGGTTCGTGGGTCAGGTTCTGTTCGGGGTCTTAGTGGGTTCGTGGGTCAGGTTCTGTTTGTATGTAGGTCCAGTTTGGGTTTGTGGAACAGTTCTTGATGTTCTGTGTGTAGAAGCCGTGGAACCTGATGATCAAACACCGACACGTTCAGAGACGAGGGCGCCGCTCACACACCACTGTCAGGTTAGTACTGTGCCACACTGGTTCTGTTGGGTCCACTGAGTCCAGTCCCATTCAGTCTTCTACCTGTGTGCAGCTACACAGATCCTCAGGTGTCCATGGACCTGCTAAGGGCGGTGCTCCAGCCAAGCTTCAACGATGACATCATGGCAGTGTTCCAGAAGTACCAGAAGGTCAGAGGTCACACATTGATGGAGGGAGCTGTGTCACCGATAGTGACCAGGTGTGTTTGTGTTGCAGTTCTTTGAAAAAGCAGCAGGGAACGTGAAGGAGAACGTGGGGGACGATGTCCAGAAGGATCAGCTGATCAGGGAGGCCTGCAGGAATGCTCTGGAACACGTGAGATCACTTCCTGTTGTTTGTCTTTATACCCTGATGGTCACATGACCTGCACCAATACCTGTTTGAACCTCAGCAGTCGACATTCGTAAAGGCACTGCGATGCTGCCATCTCATTGGGTGATTGGCTCTGTGTTAAAGTGTTGAGCAGGTGGACCAGTGAGTCCACACATTAATGCTAGCTTACAGAATTTTTAAAAACAAAGCGTTATTGAATAAAATAAAATACAGATTAGGCTTAAATATGAACTGTTTTATAAAAACATTTTTCCACATCTACAACCTCCCAACAATGAGAGAAGGTGAGGTCAGTTGGTCTATGACCTGCGCTCACGTGTTTGTGTGATGTCATCACCAGGCCAAACAGCTGTTTCCAGAGGGAGAGGGGAAGAAGGCGGGGCCAGATGTCACCATGAAGGTAGGAGCCTCAGACCAACCAATCAGAGTGGGCCTGACCCGTTTCTGACCTATTTCTGTCTTTCAGAGATCCAGACCTGCTGATGAAGACTATGGTCACAGAGGAAGCCCACTTCCCAAGAAGGTAAGGAGTAATCCAGGTGTTATTGATCTGATTGATTGGTCTGATGAATAAGTGACAGTTTGTGTCTTCAGAGGAAAAGCCGCCCAGGTGCCATCATCTCTTCTGATCGCCCTGTGACCTTTTCTCTGTGAGTATCTGACTGATTTCATCATCAGTGTCCAGGTAAACTCAAACACCTGATGTTGGTCTTTCTGTCCTTAGAGTGAAGCCAAAGGCTGAACCAATCAAGAGGGAGGGGCCAAAGGTGAGTCTGATTTCACCTGCACACAGGTGAACTGAATAGATTAAAGTGAATAGAAATTAATCCTGACCCCACCTGTCCTGAACTCACCTGTCCTGAACCTGTTGAAGTAAATGTTTGAGTTAGATCTGAAATATTTAATGTTTGTGTTTCAGTGGGATCCAGTCAGACTCAACGACAGCAGCACCTTCGTTCTGGGCTCGAGAGCAAACAAGTGAGTCAACAAAAATCTGTCAATAAAGATGGAGGTAAACAAGAAACAACCAGGAAGTAAACAAGAAACAGGAAGTAAAGAGGAGACAATGAGGAAGTAAACGAGAAAATGAGGAAGTAAAGAGGAGACGATGAGGAAGTAAACAAGAAACAGGAAGTAAAAAGGAAACAATGAGGAAGTAAACAAGAAACAGGAAGTAAAAAGGAAACAATGAGGAAATAAACAAGAAACAGGAAGTAAAAAGGAAACAATGAGGAAGTAAACAAGAAACAGGAAGTAAAAAGGAAACAATGAGGAAGTAAACAATTGAATACATTTAAAAAAGATGATGGTGACACACAAACAGCTTCACGGGAAGTGGGTCATCAGTTGTTGTGATGTCATCACAGGGCGCTCGGAATGGGCGGGACCAGAGGACGGATCTACATCAAACACGCCGACCTGTTTAAGGTAAAACCTGCTAACACCACCTGGTCAGGTGTAGAAATTAGGCACGAAGCTTAGGTTGTTTGTTCAAAGGTGTTTTACCAGCTGTAAAAGGAGGGCTGAGGGTTACAGATGTTCACTTCCTGTCTGAGTTCTGTAGGTGTGTGTAACCTGCAAAGGGTGTGACATTACATGTGTGTGTGTGTGTGTGTGTCTCAGTATGCAGCAGATGCAAAGGATAAGCAGTGGTTAGCAGAGAGACATCACATGAGGGCGACAGGAGGAAAGATGGTGAGACTGCACATGCTCACTGTTAACTGTTGATCACATGACCTCAGCTGTTTGACTCACTGAAATATTTGTGTGTGTGTGTTCTGCAGGCCTACCTGCTGATTGAAGAGGACATTCAGGACCTGGCTTGCAGTGACGAGTACAGGTAAGAGTCCAAACATCTGGATCCAGCTGCACCAAAACAGCCCAAGTTCTCATGGATGCTTCTGAATATTTGAGTTTTCGGATGTTTACTTTACAGATGTTTACTTTATAGATGGACATGTTCAGCTTAATGTGGTTATAGCGGAGTTATTACAACTCTCCGATCTCACATTTACAAGTTTTTTGTTTTTCATGAGAGGATTTGAGTTTAAAGTGACAGGTTGGATGTGACTATTATTATTATTATTGTTGTTGTTATTTGATAATATGAGTTGTGACAGTGTGACTTGGTCTCACCTCTGGTATGACCCCAGAGATCATCTGGACCAGAACCAGCATTTTAAATGTTTTTATGAGCTGTTGAGTCCAGTTCTGTTTCTGAGCAGGTATCAGGTTTGTTGTTGCCGTAGTAACCGGTGTCTCCTTCAGGGACTGTCCGGACGTCAGGATGGATGAGCTGAAGCCGTTCGCAGTTCCTCCATGGATGGTGGAGAAGATGCAGCGAGCCATGGAGGCCCAGAGAGACTGTGACCCCTAAAGGTCATGTGACCAGGAGGATCATCAGAATCCTACCTGATAGGCTACATGTCCACTGGTTGTTATAATTCTTTATTTTTTTTACAAAAACATCTAATAAAACCCGTTCTTAGAGTTTCTGGTTTTACTGTTTTTGTCCCTGAGATGGACGGTTCTGGTTCTGAGCTTCAGCTGGTGTATTTGGACCATCTCATCTCAGATGGTTCTGTTCGGTTTGGTTCCAACAGAAGTGATCAATCACCAATCAAAGAATCTGACATCATGTGTTTATTTAAGAAAAGCAAACAAAGGGTAATGTAAGCTGATGCAGGAAGTGAGGTCACAGAGGGGGGCGGGGTCACTCAATGCCTTCCTGTTTGTCCTTGATGGCGACTCTGAAGCGTTCCTCGAGCAGCGACAGCTCACTGATCAGATCTGTGATGGCGTTGGTGAATGCTTCCTGTTTTAACAGACACACACTTCCTGTCAACATGACAACCATGTGTCTCCACCACCTGCACAGCCATGGTGGATCTTTAGAGATAATTAAATAATTTCAGCTAAACACTTGTGAAATAAGACGTTTTCTGGGACAGATACTTTTATTTACATTTGAATATTAGATTATTATAATATGACAGTCTTTACTCCGGCTGTTAGCCGTGTACTGTGGTACATGTTTAAACTAACAGGTGTGGTCAACAACTTGAAGTCCAGTTAGAATCCGGGTCCCTTACCTGGGGACTGTAGTCAGGTGTGGTCTGGACCCGGATGACGATCTTATGCTCCAGAGGATGAGGAACTTTGTACCCAGCGAACAGAACCTGAGGGTCCTTCAGCAGCTGACTGAAACAATAAGAGGAGACAAACTATCACCTGTGTCTTAGCTCCGACCTACAGGTGATCATCCTGGAGAGCAGCTTCACAGAGCTTTGGATCGACTTGAGATCAGCTGTTCACAGGTAACAGGTTAGTGAAAACTCAGTGAGTTCAGGGGTAAATATGTGCATACCCCAGGTTTAGGGTTTCAGGAAGCCTAACCTACCCCCCCAGTACATAACTGACCTTGAACCTAACCCCCCCCAGTATGTTAAGTGTGTTGTGTGTCGCTCACGCGCGGATGATGTTGCCCAGCGTGTGGTCCTCCTTGTTCAACGTGAACAAACAGGCGTTCGGAACCTTCGTGTCTTTGCTGATGCTGATCTTTTTCTCTCCTTCAAACAGCAGAAACGACTCGAAGGCGGGAGGCGCGTTCATGGTTCCAACAGAACTACCGAACAGAACCAGAATTGTTCTGCTCAGAACCGAATACTTCCGCTGAGTTCTTCTTCTTAGGTTTTATTAGCGGTTGGCGAAAACCTTTAGTTGTGCATTACCGCCACCATCTGGACTGGAGTGTGGATTGAATCCACTCTTACTAAAAACTTAAAAAACTCATATCCAATCAAATAATCCTATAAAACAATCGAGCTTTTCTTTCTTCTTCCTAATGTTTTTGCCACTTTCTCATTTTCTTTGTGATGCTTTTTTTACTTCTGTTCAACTAACTTTGGCATCTATCTCATCTAAAACATGTTTAGGAACCGCCTTTGAAACTTTGTCTTTTTTAATTTCCTCTAAAACCGACATGAGGAATTCATGCAGATATAACCATAAATATATGAATATAACAATCAACCCCATCATTTTGGTTCCAAACATCCTGTTCTTCAGGTATTGGTCAGGTGTGGCGCCACCTGCTGGTCTGGAGCAGAATCACAGAAACCTTTTCGGCGTACTTATCTTTCATTGGTTGGAGGGACGTAGTTTATTTTTAAAAGTCGGTCCCTGATTGGCTGATACTCAGACAAGTGTCGGTTTAAAAATATGGGGCGGGAGAAGGTTCATTTTAAATCTAACAATCAGCCACTCGCCACGGACTGAAACCGAACCGACATCTGGTGAGTTCTGTAGAAGAATGTGTTTACACGTCAATGTAATGCGACCGTTTGTTTGTTTACGCTGTGATTGTAAAAGTAAACACATAAAAGTAAACCTGTTAGCATGATGTAGCTAAACGAAAAGAGTTCTTAGCCGGTACCGGCAGAAGACAGTCGGGTTCCGCTGCAGTTAGCATGTGCTTCTGACTAATCCGGGCTCAAAGGGAGTCGCTCCAGGTTCGGGCCCGTCTGACACTGTCTCTGTGTTGGTTCTCGACAGGAAACGGACCGGTACCACTCATGGCCTCCCAGAATATGGACCCCGCGGCGGCTGCGACTTCCGCCTCAGCCGCTCTGAAGGGCAGCGAGAGCGGCGGCAGCACGGCCAGAGGGTCGGTGTCCAAACGGTGAGTCCCGAACCAGAACCTGACGATACCCGCTGCTGCTGCTACACGCAGCAGGATCTAACGAGGTGCAGTTTAACCTGCTGATCACCATGGTTACCGCTGCTGCTCGCGTGCCCTGCTTTTAACTGCTCAGCAGAATAATTAATATGATTGTCAACTGATCAAGGTGTGTGTGTGTGCGTGTGTGTGTGCGTGCGCGCGCGCAGGTTGCAGCAGGAGCTGATGACTCTCATGGTGAGTTGATTTATTTTTATTTCTGTCCAACATATGCTGGAAACTGGTTCAACAGTTACACGGTCCTTTCTGTTAGTGCATCAGTTAAATAAATCCAATATTTACCTTTTAATGCCTGAGAGATGTTGCACACCTGAGAGATGGTTGCACACCTGTCGCTCTGAGGACAAACTTTAGATTCAAACGCGTCATGTGGAGCTCACAAAATGAGCTTCTTCTAAACATTTTCTGTGTCTTAATTCATGGACTGCAGGCCGTTGGCTGCATAAACAGCTGTGAAATGAGACGGTCTGCCCCACGTAAGTTTGAAATATGCTCTGCGTCGTTACCATGGTGATAAGTTTCTGTTTCAGTTGTTATTCAAGGTATAACTTCGTAAAATAAAGTTTTAATAGTAAAACATTACAAGGTAATAAATAAAAAGCATGAATAATCTGGGTTTAGCTCCAGTACTTGTAACTGCATTTTATTTAACATCTCATCGCAACAAAAGTTTCTTCAGCCAAGTTGGACGTGAGGTGGGTTTAGACCGTCGTGAGACAGTTTAGTTTTACCGTACTTTGCTTATAGCGCAATGAATTCTGGGATACCGTCAACCGCATAGGCTACTCAGAAGCAGCTACGGTCTTTCCCAATCGGTGGCTCCTCCCTCGCCCTACTCCCTACACACTACCCTCTCTGTGAAGCCCCCTCGCAGCTGAACTGAGTCCCCTTG
>JARVJO010000365.1:24207795-24231053 GCA_031762555.1 Cynodonichthys magdalenae | reverse complement strand
TGACAAAGACTGGAAGGAGAGCAGGGCTCCTGAGTCAGGTGTAAACTGTGTCAACAACAGTTTCAGCTGCTCTGAGTCTGGTAAACAATTTCTCCACAAGCGGTCTCTTCAGAGTCACATGACACGTCATTCAACAGTAAGACTTTCAAACTGTTTGAGTCATAAGAAAATAGTCAGAGAGAAGAAACATGTAGAGTCACAGAGAGAAGTCCAGACACAACCCAAATCATTTAGTTGTGATGAATGTGATAAAATATTTACCTGGAAATCAAGTTTAAACAGACATATGAGTGTCCACACAGGAAAGAAACCGTTTGTATGTGAGGACTGTGGACATGCATTTAGCCAGAAGGCTAGTTTAAACTCACACATGAGAGTCCACACAGGTGAGAAACCATTTGTATGTGTGAACTGTGGACACAGATTTCGCCAAAAGTCTAATTTAAACCATCACATGAGTGTCCACACAGGACAGAAACCATTTGTATGTGAGGACTGTGGACATAGATTTAGCCAGAAATTTATTTTAAACTCACACATGAAAGTCCACGCAGGACAGAAACCATTTGTATGTGAGGACTGTGGACATAGATTTAGCTGGAAAAGTAATTTAAACTCACACATGAGAGTTCACACTGGACAGAAACCGTTTGCATGTGTGGACTGTGGACACAAATTTAGCCAAAAAACTCATTTAAATAGACACATGAGAGTCCACACAGGACAGAAACCATTTGTATGTGAGGTCTGTGGACTTAGATTTAGCTGGAATAGTAGTTTAAACTCACACATTAAAGTCCACGCAGGACAGAAACCATTTGTATGTGAGGACTGTGGACATAGATTTAGCCGGAAGAGTAGTTTAAACTCACACATAAAAGTCCACACACACCTGTCTGGCTAGCTACATAGTTGCTGTTCTGTCTTTTTTTTAATATCCCCTCGGTAATAAATCTGTAGATTAATCTTCCACCACACACTGGCTCTGCGTCGTATCAGGAAAAGAAAAAAAAAAAGAATGAAATCTTTGACCCTGGTCTCAGAAGGCCTCCCCAAAGAGAGACACAACTTTGTTCTTGTTCAAGCTGAGTTTAGGCCTAATTGTCATTTTTATCTGTAAAATAGACATTTTATTTTCTTTAATAAATTTATGACAAAATAATAATCTTTTATTTTGATTTATATTTTCTTTTAACTAAAAGTTATTACCATTTGATAAATCAAAGAATAATATCAAGGTTACTTAATGAAAAGTATAACAACCTACTTTTTTATTATACTTTATAAAAACTTTATTCCAATGTTTCTTTATTTGTTGTATGCAAATCATTGTTTTTAACTACTGTTGATCAACAGTAACGTGTTTATATGTTTTTCTTTTTATTCTTTTATTAACTTGATCTCTATGATTTAGGTATGTTTTCATGAAATGCAAATGTTCATTTGTGCCTGAGTCTTAGACAAAGATCTCAAGTTTTATTTTGTCTTGAGTTTGCTTCTCAGTTACATACTGAGCTAGAGTTTTCATTTCGTATTTGTCTCGCCAAATAACTGAAAAATAAGAACGGAATGATCTGACATTGTTTCCTCTGTAATGTGCAGACATTCACAACCTTAAAGTATGCTGGCGATGGCAGTTTACTAGACTAAATTTCAGTTCCTGCCTGTTACGAACGTTAACTAGTGGGCGGTTCGACTAGGAACTCTTTTCCCTCTTTCTACTAACACGTTAGACAAGCCAGAGAAACGCACCTTTTGACACTGTTAGTTTTTTATTTGTTTAGCTTCTTGTTTGCCTTTCTTAGATTTTAATTAGCCTTTTGTTACTTTGAACTTTCAGTTAGCCTTTTTCTACTTTTTGATTTTAGCCTTTTACTGCTTTTAAGTTTTATTTAGCTTTGTGCTACATTTAGTTTTCAATTAGCCTTGTTAAGCTTCTAGTTACTGTTTAATACTTTTAGCTTTTAGTTAGCCTTTGGCTACTTTAAGCTCAGTGACTCTGCAGGTATAAAAGTTGCTTTGATTTGATTGTTTTTATTTAGCCTTATATTTGGATAATTTGTGATTTTAGCAGCTTTGTGGGGACTGAAGGAATCATAAAAACTGTATTTGGCCCATGAGCCACATATTGAACACAGGAAGGTTAAATTAACATAATTGAGAAAAATTGCAAAGTTTTTCAGGAGGAACAGAAAGTTTAATGTTTACTGTAAACATGAGTCCTGAAGATTTTAAAATAAAGTTTGAGTTTAAGTCTTTTTATTTTTCATCTCTGTAAATTAAAATGTTTCTCTGTGAGTTTCTGACGTTTTATAAATCTGTGACATTTGGTTTGACTTCCCTCTTCGGTCCTGATGTTCCTCATTTCTGCTCAGAGGAGGAACAAAAACGAGTTCAGTTTTTTTCAATTCAGTGTTTGAGAGGAGACACCGGAGACAAAATGTCTTCTCAGTCAGAGAAGGACCTGTCCTGTCCCATCTGCTTCGACATCTTCAGAGACCCCGTCGTCCTGTCCTGCAGCCACAGCTTCTGCAGAGACTGCCTGGAGAGATGGTGGTACGAGAGACGGAGACAGGTGTGTCCTCTGTGCAGGGAGACGTCTCTGCTCAGGTGTCCTCCTCGGAACCTGGCCCTGAAGAACGTGTGCGAGACGTTCACCTTGGACAGGAAGCAGAAGACTGCTGCACCTCTCTGCCTCCTGCACTCTGAGAAGCTCAAGCTGTTCTGTTTGGACCACCAGGAGCCCGTTTGTCTCGTCTGCAGGGACTCCAAGCTGCACAAAGAGCACAGGTTTAGACCCGTCGACGAGGCCGCCCAGGACTGCAGGCTGGACCTCCTGGTGTCCCTGAACCCCTTAAAGGAGCAGCTGGACCTCTTTCAGCGAGTCCAGAGGAGGTGGGAGGAAACGGTGGAACACGTCCGGGCTCAGGCCCAGCAGACAGAGAGGAGGATCACGGAGGAGTTCAACCGGCTTCACCGGTTTCTACGAGAGGAAGAGGAGGACCGGGTGGTCGCTCTGAGGGACGAGGAGAGGAAGACCCTCGAAGAGATGAGGGAAAAGACCGAAGCTCTGAGCAGAAAGATCTCCCATCTTTCAGAGACGATCAGAGCGACGGAGGAGGAGCTGAGAGCTGCAGACGTTTGGTTTTTACAGAAATATAAAACGGCAAAGAAGAGGGTCCAACAGAACCCCCTGCAGAAGGACCCCCCACCTGCTGCAGCAGCTCTGATTGATGAGGCCAAACATCTGGGCAACCTGACCCACAACATCTGGACCAGGATGAAGGAGACGGTTTCCTCCTTTCCCATCATCCTGGACCCAAACACGGCCCATCCAGAACTCCACCTGACTGAAGACCTGACCGGAGTCCAGTTTGGACCAAAACAGAAACTTCCCGAGAACCCGGAGAGGTTTGACCACCACCTCTGTGTTCTGGGTTCTGTCGGGTTCAGCTCAGGGACCCACAGCTGGGACGTCCAAGTCCCGAGTGAGGAAAACTGGAGCGTCGGTGTCGTGGAGGAGTCGGTCCTGAGGAAGGGACAGATCCAGACCGGGTTCCGAGGGTTGTGTCTCTTCAGTGGGGGCTACGCGGCCATCTCGAACCTGCTCCCGGACGAAATCCTCCCGGCGACGAGGCTGAAGCGGGTCAGGGTTCTGCTGGACTGGGACGCAGGGAGGCTGTCGTTCTTTGAGCTCCGTACCAACAAACACATTTACACTTTTAAACAAAAGTTCACCGAGAAACTGTTTCCTCTGATCGGAACCAACAACAAATCAGCTCTGAGGGTTTTACCTGAGACAGAACCGCACCCTGTCCTGTTGTGATCCACTTTACAGATTTATTTATGTAAAAATATTAATTTGTTTTGCAGTAAATATCATTAGTTCGTTTTTGTCTTGGTTATTTTTGCTTTTATTTTAACTTATCTTAGTTAAATGTTATTAAAGAGGATTAACCCTAACCCTAACCTAACCACACTGAACAAAAGAATTCATGCTTTAAGTTCAGAATTCTGACTTTTTTTGTTAGAATTAGGAACAAGATTTAAAAGTTAAATTTCTCTTTTTCCCCCAGCAGCTCTAAACCCTTTTTTGTAATTGTAAACATATTAAAATGAAATAATTTTAAACAGAAAATTAACTTTGATTCAATATATTTTGTATTTCAGGGGCCGTTAAAGATCCAGTTGTAATTAACTTTGACTAAACAGGAAACGCTCTACCTGGTATTTGCTGCATAGAAACAATGTTTTGTGTACGACTGACTAAATGTGAAATAAAAAAATACAGAAATACTATTAAGAGTAAAAACATGAGTTTTGCTCACTGAGTTGTGAGAAGCTGCGGTCCCACTTTCCAAGTTCCAATTCAAATATATGACTTGTAAGTGGGGAAATTCCAACTTCCCAGTACAACTGCAGGTAAATCTTGATTTTACACAAAGCTGCTGGCTACTTTTAAATCCTGTTCAGCTCCACCTAGTGGTGGGATGCCATTTTGTGCGTAAAAGAACATGAAATCGCTCAAATATCTTTATTTGCATCTGAAATTTTCAAATTAACATAATATTAAATTAAGCAATTAAAAAATGGGGGGAACCTTGTTGGCAGGCTGGACAGAAGTCACCCATGGACCACATTTGGCCCGCATGCTTTCAGTTTGACACGTTAAATTTAAACAAACTTTTTTTTTTTTTTACTGTAAAACGCTACAACCAAGCAAGAGACATCATGAAGACCAAGGAATTTTCCACACAAGTCAGATCAGGTCTGAGCTCCAATAAAACCTTTAATAGGAAACAGTCTGTGTCTCATCCAGATTAGAATATATAATCTACAGAAATAAGTCAATTAAAATGTTGGCTGGAACCAGATTAAATGTCTTGTGTTAAACACAAAAAAACAGACATGATACAAATATGTTTTTAGTAATTATTTTATAATGTTTAGAGGAAAACAAACATTACAACAGTTTTTAAACCAAACAGTGTTTGAACATTCAGAGACGAGTCTTTAAACTCACACATAATCTGAACAATTTAAATGATTTCTTTCATTTCTGAGTGAGTTCTTAGAAGCTTCAGCTAACAGGAAGTGGTAGTTAAATTAGCTTCAACATTAAAATCAAGCTTGGCCTCTGGTGGACACGGTTATGTTGGTCCAGATTCTGTTGGAGCAGAAAATAAGAGCATCCTGATACAAAGTGCTAAAAGTCGACCCAAACTTATGTTCATCAAATATTTGGGTTCATTTCTTTTTGTTTTCTTTCTAGAGCCACAAAGAAATTGTTTAACAAGCTACAACTATTTTTACAGAATAAGTCATTTCTGAGGATATTTGGGGTTTTATAAATGCTGATAATTTGTTCCTTTTTGTCCTTAAATTGTTTTTTACTCTTAAACATGTTTTTGCAGATGAGTCTTTATTTGCTATTTGTTTTTTTAAGTTTTGATTTGATCAAATAAAAGAAGCAAACTAAAGAACAAACTTTTTTTGTACTCTAACCTGTTTCAGGAAAAGATACTGTCTGGAATAAATACATTAAATTAAATAAAAGGCCATTTGTGACTGAATTTCATTCAATACATTTGCATTTTCTTTATTTTAGAGATTATTCACACTAATTTTTATATAAATCTGATATTTATAAAAATTCTGATGAATTGTTTTAAAGCCTCTAAACTTGTACAATAATTTATATCCTCAGTATAAATACTGCAGCTTGATGATCTTTAAACATTTAGATTTTTCTTTAAAGTAATTCTAACTTGTATGAAACAGAGCAAAGCCACGTCTGAAAAGATTTCTTTACAATAAACGTTCCGTTTTTTTTATTTTCACAGCCGGATTTTTTTAGTTTCTCTGCAGAACCTGAGAAAAGATCAACTAAACAGATTTTTATGTTAGGATGAAATCAAAGAGTCGGGTTTCAGAGTCAATTTATCTAAAATAAAAAACTCAAAGCTTAAAAATGCAAACTGAAAGAAACAGTTTATAAACTTTTGATTGTAAATCCTATGATGTTTGTTTTTGTTTTATATATTCAGTAACTGGTTTGTTTTAAAACAAGAAAAAAAATTAAGTAACAATAATTAAATCAAACCAAGTTGAGATTTGTTAAGTTCGACAGAAAATTCATTCTGACGCCTCAAATATTCACATTTTTACAGAGTTTTTCAGTAAACTTTGTTTGGATTTAAATCTGTGCTTCCTGATCTCCTTCATTTTAAATGAATAATCTAGTGTTGGTTCTGCTCTCTAACCCTCCACCGAGTGTCCAAACCCCGTCCTCGTCTCTTTGTCCTCTATTCTACCCGTCACTTTCAGGACGGTCGTCCTGTCAGACGATAAACTAACCTCTAGTCGAGCCATGATTTCTCTCGGGGTGGAGGATGCAGCCGATGAGGCTGAAAGTCTATCAACGTTTAAAAAAAGACGAAAATAAAAATAAAGAAGTCGTTTGTTCTTCCTCCACTCGACTGATGATCTTTGTTTCTCCGGCACAGTTTGGGTGTTTAGTTCAGTTTTTGTTTTTATTCTTTCCTCCGCCGGGCGCTACATGATGATCCTCGGCTCTGGCACCGACTCGCTGATGGATTTGTGAGGCAGGACGTTGGCGCCGTTCAGGTAGAGCTCGTCGTTCACGATCACGTCCTCGCCCAGCACCGTCACGTTCTCCATCCGCACCTGAGGACCCAGGAGGACCAGGTTCAGTCCTCTTCCTTCCGCTCCCCTCTGAGCTTTAAATCATCACTTTGTTCTACTCACCCACTGACCCACAGACGAGCTCCACCCCACGATGCAGCTCTCCAGCCAGGAGTGCGACCGGACCCTGGAGCCTTTCAGCACCGTGCAGCGTTTTATCCTCACGCCGTCCTCCACCACCACACCGGCGCCGATGGTGACGTTCGGGCCGATGGTGCAGTTCTTCCCGATCTGCGCCGTCGAGTCCTGCGGATGGGAGTTCAGGGCAAACTCTTCAACATCCTGGAGTTTTTTTATCGTTAGATTTTCTTACAGATAGCATCAAGAAGCTGCGCTCACCACCAGGACGTTACCAAGGAAACCAGGCCCCGTGTGCAGCCTCTCCGGGGCATGTTGTCGTAGCGACTGAAGGTACAGACACATCCCTGTGAGGAAGTCTTTAGGCTGACCGATGTCCATCCAGAAACCTACAAACAAAAACAGTAGAAGCTGTTGGTTACCATGGAAACGACAAGGTTTCACCAGATAACCTCCAACAGGTGACTTACAGACCAACGAGATGTTTTCTCTCATCTACAGAGTTCAGATTTATATGAATAAAGTTCTGCAGGTTGGATGTAAATATTTAAGGTTTCATTGTAACGTTATCAAAAACAATAAAAAAAATAATAATTTGCTAGAGAGTCTGAAACTTGAGTTAAAATTAAGAGGCAGAACTGCAGCAAAATGATAGCTAAAACACAAAGAGTAGCTAGAAGCTAAAAGGGTAAGCTAATTGGTAAATGCATCAAATGCTAGCTAAAAGGAACAAAAGACAAGCTAAATGCTACATATAGCAAAATGCTAGTTAAACAAGAATTCTGCTAAAGCTAAATGTGTCAAAAACACTAGTATTAAAAAGGTAAAAGTAGTTAAATGCATGTTAAAAGAACAATGCTAAAACAATGGCTAGAGGCTACATATAGCAGAATGTCAAATAAAGTAGCAAAAGGTAAGCTAATTGGTAAATGTTGCAAAATGCTAGCTAAAGGGGATGAAGGATTAGCTAATAGCTAAATGAAGCAGAAAGCTAGCTAAAACCCCCAACACTAGTTATAAACTAAAAGTAACTGTAGCAACATGCTAGCTACAATTAGCAAAAGACTAGGTAGTAGCTAAATGAAGCAAAAAGCTAACACTAAAATAGTAGCTGGACACTGAAAGCAGCAAATAGCTAAAAGGTAAATGTTGTGAAAAGTATAAAAAACAAAGTTTAGTCTGAAGCTGAAACAGTTTTCTAAGAAAGTTTTTAAAAGTATTAGAGTTCTATATGAGAAAATATTAATAAAGTTAATTATTTTGAAACATGTAAAAGTTACAAAAACTTCAAATCACAGCCCCATCTCCCAGAATCAGCTGAAGGTTTTGATATACAGTACTTTATCTAAACAACCAACCCATATTCTGTAGTATGGATTTAACTCTAATATTTTAACAGGTATAAATCACAGCCTGTTATACACTTTGTTTCCACCAGGTGGCACTAAGTGACTTAAAAGCACCCTAAAGCTACAGTGTTGCGCTACAGAATATGGGTTAGACAACTAAAAAACAACAAAAAGAAAATAAAGAAGCACATTTACAGAAACTAAATACTGATCTAAACCTCAGACACAGATTATATACACAGAAATCCCACTTTTATCAAACAACAGTAAATTCAGTCTGAACTGTAACAAAAAGCTTTAAACTGTGGCCGTAAATATAAAATATAATAAATAATTTACATGGTTCTATTTTAAATGATAAATATTTATATTCTTCAACCAGCAACATTCAGGGTCACAGATCTACAGTCCTTCATCCTGTGGGTCAAAAGATGAAACATTTGGGGACCACTGGTCTACAGGACAGGAAGGAGGTTTTTGAGAATCTGAAGGATCCCAAAGAGGGATGAAGATGAAGAGAAGCACCAAAAACTGAATCCTGATCAGACCAGGAAGCATCTAATCATTAAAAATAAACCTGTTATTTCTGACATTGTTTTTATTTAAACACGTTGGTGCTTCTCAACATGTAAATCCTCTCTGGAGCTTCAGATGTGAGGAAACACTTACGTCTGGTGGAGCTGAGAGCTGCAGAAACCAGGACCAGAACCAGAACCAGAGCATGAGTTTAACCACTTTTGATTTTAATTAAAAACAAAATAAAATAATTTTCTTTTCTTTGCAACAAAATTCTGCATCTAAACTTTGGTGTCCAGTTGTTTTCAGAGGCTGGTTGTGTAAAAGCTGCAGCCCTACATAAGTGTGAATCCAGCTGATGGTTACCCTGCAGCTCCATGGCGTACAGATGACCCTCCTCTGCCATGACAGGAAAGATCTCCTTCTCTATCGATGTCGGTCTGAGCTGCACACAAACAACAGAACTCAGGTTGAGTTTCTGTTCTTTTAGAGCGGATGAGAGGACGGTAGAAGCAGCTGTCAGGGCCTTACCTGGATCCTGCTGAGCATGCTGGGATTGAAGATGTACATGCCGGCGTTGATCTTGTTGGAGACGAACACCTGCGGTTTCTCCACAAAGCGCTGGATCCTGCCGCTGTCGGACTCGTAAATCACCACGCCGTACTTCGACGGCTCCTCCACCCGCGTTACCTTCACGCAAACAAAAATTACACTTTTTATTTTACTTTTAAAGGATCTTCAATTTTCAGCTCAGAAGGATAAAACATCAGAATCAGCTGAAATAAAAATAAAACTGTTTTCTCACCACGATGGTTCCCTCCTTGCCGTGGCCGCGGTGGAACTGCAGCAGATCTTTGAAGGGAAAATCGCAGATAACGTCCGAGTTTAGGACGAAGAACGGCTCGTTGTCCACATTCAGCAGGTCCCGAGCCAGCGCCAGGGGCCCCGCTGCACACAGATAAAAAACACACGAACATGAAACGGATCATGTCCAGTGGGTTTATTAAGATGTGTAGCCAAGTCTGAGTGGTTTTAAAACTGGGAAACTGGGTTGGGTTTACAGCGTAAAACACTGAAGGGTGTAAAAAAATAAAATCAAATTCTGTGATCAAAGATTAGATTGACAAAGGATGTTTAAAAATGAAAAGTTTCAAGCAGTTGTCTTGTTAATGACATGTTTTAATTATTATTCTTGTCAGAAATTAAATGAGCTGGTCCTTTAGTTCTTCAAATAAAGCCTTTAAGCTAATTTTGTTGTTTTATGATATTTATAATACTGATATTTTTGATCTGTTTTGCTTCTGTTTAGCGTTGTCATGGTTGCTAGGCGACAGGACATACGCTGGGGTAAGTATGGCAATAAAGCAGAAGAGTAGACCATCCAAAATCACAGCTATTTTCTTTCTGGTCTTCGCAGTTGAGCAAGGACCTGGCCCACGTAGACCGGGTCCTTTGAAGGACCCAGCTCCTGTCATCAGGTAAAAACAACAAACAACCTGCTTTCTTTATTAAAACCTATGAATGGTATGACTTTTAATGACAGTTCTTTGCTTTTTTTATTTTTGTTTTTTTTATCCAGAATCTATTTTAGTGTGCCGCCCTCATTCTGGTAGTAAAATGACCTGGAAGATCTGCTCTCTGTTGTGATACTGAGACGGATGTTTGTCGCTTCACTCACCAGTTCCCAGAGGCTCCTTCTCATGAGACAAAGAGATACGAATCCCAAGCTGTGGAGAAAACAGTGAAACGTTCAGGAAGCAGAAACTGAAAATGATTTCAGTTATTTACTTTAAAGTTGATCAAAATGATCAGAAAACACAAAAACAATCATCGTTTCTTGAGTCATAAGTACTGAAATACTCCCTCTGTCAGTTTAGGGTTTAAAAAGTTATGATTCTGATTATTTGCTATTAAAAGTTCATTATGTTAAAAAAAAAAAAATCAAGCTTGACTCACCCTCTGCTCCTGGACTCTCATCTCTCTCTCCAGCAGCTCTGACATGTAACTCACAGCCAGAACCACATGGGTCACTCCAGCCTGCAAGCAAACACACACACACACACACACACACACGGCGACCGATCAATAAATTACAAAAATAACCCATCAGCGACCCGTGTGCCCCCTCCATACCTTCACCAGAGCCTCCACTTGATGCAGGAGTATGGGCTTGTTACAGAACTCCACCAGCGGCTTGGGGACACTCAGGGTGAGGGGTCGCAGCCGGGTCCCGTACCCCCCAACCAGAATCAGAGCCTTCATCCTTCAGCCGTTATTAACAGTGATCAGATGGGAGACGGCTCATCAATGAGGAGCCTGGGAAACAATCACAGTGATTAATGAAAACATTTTACAAAAACTTGAGGACACATCAGATCTTTGACTGCCATTAACTTAAAAAAAAATATACTAAAATTTACATTTATCTTCAAAATTTGAAAGTGGCGGGTTTTTAGAAACTACAGCAAACAGGATACCTTCTTTTTACATGAGCAAATATAACTAAAACCCAGAAGAAAAACATGTTTTACAACTGATGATGATTTCAGCTCACGTGACTTCACTGAGTCAAACGTTTGAAACCAGTTCTTGTGAACGTGTCTGGGTTCATGTGTCACTGTCAGTGAATGAACAAGTTTCTCAGTCAATGATTGTTCGATGACATCCATCTGACGTCTCAGATTTTAAACAGGTGTGACGTATAAAAGGTGAGATTATAACTAAGATTAGAGAGAAAAATGTCCACTATATATTAGTTTCATATAAGATAAAAAAAAATCTATCTGTGGACTGAAATAAAAAAGCAGCATTTTTTTTAACTTATATTTTAGAACAATTATATAACAAATATTAGGACACATATTTATTTATTTACATAATTTAGAAAATTCAGTGCTTTTTAAAAGGTTTCCACAAATAATTTTCAAAACTAAGAGCTTTAAACTTTATATTTATTGAAAATACAGTAAAAATATTGATAACAATTTTATATAAAATATATTTAATCTACGATTATTTCGCTTTTTGTTTTTTAAATTGTCATGGATCAGTGGCACGAAAACACAGATTAAACTGGATACTGATTTTGATACAACCCCAGTGTGACCAAATCAAGACTTAAAATAAAATAAAATGAAATAAAGCAAACCGGGCTCGTGTTTTTGAACTCGTGATGTTAGCTAACTTTAGCTAAGTTTATCTAGAACAAAACACCGCAAACCAAGAGTTATTTAACATAAAACATGCATGTGTGTCTGTGTGAATGAATAAATAAAATTAAAACTTACAATGAATTGTTCACTAAAAGCCTCCAGGAGGTTTTCTGAATCACTGAAACTCTCAAAATGACACGTAAGATTGTTCAAACGCGAATTCCTTGTTTGTCTTCCGGTGCACGCAAATGACGTCAAGACAAACTGTGTTACATATACAGCATCCGGTATGAATCTTCAAAACAATAGTCTCAACCCCAATTCTTGTCGTGGAATGAAAACAAACGTTTTATATATTGTTTGCAAATATATTATCAGTAATACTTTATTATAATTCCACAACTTGACATGTAAAATTAAAGTTTTGTTCTTTGACGTGACAATAATTGTGAAGTTGTCCTTTTCTTTTAAAGCCTGGTCATTCTGTTTCCGGTGAGTCTGACTAACTTAACGATCATGTTTGACTCCGCTCAAATGACTTACGTCGCGCTAAAACCAAGTAAATGTCCTCAATAAAATCTTACTTACACTCAAAAAAATTGCAATGTTTTTCATTATCTAAATGGTCTGAGTTACAGCGCTAAATGAATAAATAACTCCCATTTAGTTGTCTTGTCGCCACTAATATTTCGCATAATGGTATGTCCCACCGTTAGGCTCCGCCTCATTCCTCTTTCTGTCCAATCAGAGAAAACCAGCGTGGCGAACACTGATAAAGCCACGATTTTATTTTGTTTTCTTTGCATCGTTTACCGTTTTTATTATTTTCCAGTTTTCCTGGCACTTCTGCTTTATTTATGTCATTTAGCCAACCTTATTTTTTATATATAGTTTTTTTATTAAAGAGTAGGACAAAAATGCTTTATTAAATATTTCATATCATGATCCTTTAAAATGCATTTTATTTGCCCGTTTCTGTCTCCAAATCCGTTATTTACTGTCAACTTAAAAAATAAACAGATTAAAACGGCAGTTGTTATTCACTAGACAGTTTTTGTTTTAGAAAAGTTGACTAGAATATAAGTTGGTTGTGTTAATTGGACCTTTATTGGTAAAATTGGAACATTCAAAGGGATCTTTGGTGATATTATTCATAATAATAATAATATATATTGAGCTCAAAATTAGTTTTTCCTCAGAGACTAAAGACCTAAAAGCTAAACAGAAGTCTCAATAAATATGAATCAACAATATTTAAATCATCAATTTAATTTAAAATGAGTAAACACAACACTGAATATCAGTGAGATGTGTTTAAAACAAACTTTGATAGTATTTTAATAATATTGTATTTTACAACAGTTTTCTGTTGTATTGAAGCAAAAAAAAAAAAAATCATCAGGAAGTAGTTAGGACCTGACAATTTAATCGTGTCTTTTTCACAAAGACGTTTAAGAAGAGATCACAGGTCACAGGTGGGTCAGGGATTCCATCGCAGATCACAGACCAGAGCGATGTGGTCTGAGGGGTGAGCCACGCTGGGCAGAGCCTCGTAGGTGGTGACCTCCTGATGGCTGGGCAGAGGAATCACCTGCTCTACCTGCACAGACACAGCTGCACGTTAGCTTCAGCCACAAAGGCTAAATTAAAACAGATTTTTAAGGATTCAACATTGATCCGAAAGTGCCTGAATATAAATTTTACACAAACCATGAATCATGCTTCGTAAAAACCACAAATAATTAATCAAGATAACGCAACCTGCATGCTCTCCGGTTGTATAAAGACGTAGTCCAGGCAGCCGTGAAACCCTCCCACATAGTTGGTGTAAGCCGGCTGTCCGCAGGCGCTCATCAGAGGGGGGAGGCAGGAGATCAGGTCCATGCTGCAGGACTCCTCTGGACCCGAGCTGCTCCAGTCTTCGTGCTGCTGAGGGATGGTGGCCTCACTGAGCAGCTGGAACACACCTGAAACCAACAGATCAACAAACACAAAAGCAATGGCACAAGAGTTCTGTTTATTTTAAACAGAAATTATTAAAAAATTAAGGTTGTGATGTTTTCAGGTGCGACGTTACCTGAATTCGGGGTAGAGTTGAAATCACCACAAAACACCAACGGGGCTCCAGGTGCGACCTGGTTGATCACACGACTCAGGTGCCGCAGAGCCACGCCCATCTGGACCAGGCGAACGTTCCCTCCTTTAACACGAATAAAGGTTGAAGAGGTTTGGAGGTTTCACCTGGTGCAGGTTAACCAGGTGAGTTCACATAGAGTCCTTTTACCTTTCGGGTGCCAGTACAGATGGGTGTTGGCCACGCAGACCTTCCTGTCTGGTTTTATGACGTCCTCGAGCACAGTGACCTGCAGGAGAACCCACAGCTCACAACTAAACATTTTACATCCTGTACAAATATGGTCTGAAACTGGATCTATTTTTGTCTTCACAAGCTACGATTAGCTTCTAGCTAGACAAATACTTGAACCTTCTAACTAAAAATTTGATCATTTTAGTTTCTAGACAAGCCAACCTTTTTATTCTTTTAACTTCTAGCAATCCCTTTATTACTTTTAGCCTTTAGCCAGCCTTTTGCTACTTTCAGCTTCCAGAAAACTTTTTGCTACTTTTAGCTTCTAGCCAGCATTTTCACACATTTAGCTTCTAGCAAACTCTTTGATACTTTTAGCCTTTAGCCAGTCGTTTGATTCTTTTAGCTTCTAGAAAGCCAAATAATACATTTAGCCTCTAACCAGTCTTTTGAACTTTTTAGCTTCTGTCCAGCCTTTTGATACTTTTAGCTTTTATTCAGCCTTGCGACAAGTTTTGCTTCTACACAGCTCTTCAGCAGTCATTCTGGCTCTACCTTTCTTGCTTAATTTCACAGAAAATGCAGTTTGTCTGTTTTTTTCTGCATAAACACATCATCTACACATTTAGCATCAGTACCTGAAGCGATGTGGACCTCTGCAGAACCCGGTCCTTCAGCGTGCTGTTAGCAGACAGCTTCTCCAGCAGCTCAAGGTGTATGGGGTCTGAGGTCAAGGCCTCACTCAGCATGATGTCATGACTGCTCAGCAGCCGAAACTTTGATCTGAAACACCACAAGAGTCGTTTCTTTTAAGATTACAATCACAGTACGAGACTTTTTTAATTAAAGCCAGATTTTACCTGCGGTAGAACGTAGCCAATCCTTCATGCTGCTTCTCTTTGAGCTTAAAAACTCCATCTAGTCCAAAAGCATCTAGAGCTGGAACCAGACTGTCCACAAAGACCCCTGAAGAAAACAGAAAACCGAGACATTAAGTCATGATGTGCGCTCACTAAATGATAACATGAAAAGGTCACTGAGGTCAATCAGCACCTTTGTCCACTTCCTGCAGACAGACAACGTCAGCGTTGTACCCAGCCAGCTCCTTCTTGATCAGGTTCTGCCTGTAGTCCAGCTGCAGGGCATAGGGGGCGCAGTACGGGTACAGCACAGTCTTGGACAGCTCCGTTTGAGCGTAGATGTCGGCGAGGACGTTGTAGGACACCACCCTCACCAACGGCCACTCTGCTACTTTCACCGTGTACGCGTGGCGGTTGTCAAACGTGCACACACCCGGCCCCGCCTCCACCGCTCCGACCGAGACCAGCTCTTTGTTCGGACCGCTGCGACTTCCATCTCTGGGTGTGCAGCGCAGTTTGAACCTGCAGCCGATGTCCCGATTGGACGGGACATGGACTCGCTCGTGTCCAACCTCTGTCCATCCCTGCTCCTGTCCTGGAGATTCTTCAGCTGCTTCTGGACTGGAGAGAGAGAAAAAAGCTGAATGTGTTTGATGAGAAAAGGTGCCAGTACAGGTGGATGTTGACAGACCTTACTTTTAGCTTTTAGCCAGTCTGTTTACAAGTTTAGCAACTACCCAGCCCTTTGATACATTTAGCTTTTATTCAGTCTTTTGTTGTATTTAGCTTCTAGCCAGTCTTTTTACTTGTTTAGCTTCTGGCTAGCCTTTTGATACTTTTAGCTTCTAGCCAGTCTGTTCAAAAGTTCAGCTACTACCAAGCCCTTTGACACATTTAGCTTTTAGTCAGCCTTATGTCGTGTTTAGATTGTAGCCAGTCTTTTGACATTTTTAGCTACTAGCCAGTCTTTTAATACGTTTAGCTCCTTGACAGACTTTTAATACTTTTAGCAAGTCTTGATACTTTTAGCTTCTAGCTAGTTTGTTGACATGTTTAGCCTCTAGCCTGTCTTTTGATCATGTACATTTTATATAATCAACAGCTTTAAAGAACCTATAGAAATCATCATCATCACGTTATAACATGTTAATAACACTTTATTTACCTGCTTCTTGTTGTGTTTTCTCGGAACCACGTGAACTCGCAGTCTTGCAGCTTCCCAAACTCCATCTCCAGTTTGGGGCAGACTGGAAACCCGGCCAGCAGGGACACGGGCAGCTCGGCCGTGGTGAAAGTGGGGGGGTTCCTCTGCACACCGTATTTAACGTCTCCCACCTGCAGCACCGCTCCGTCCTGCCAAGCCTCCGAGTTCGGCAGCGTGTCGGACACCTCGTCCTCCCGGAAGAACAGCTTCACCACGGAGGGTTCCGCATCTTCACTCGGCTGCTGGCCGCGGTTCTTCTTGGACTTTTTCGCCTTTTTGTGGTTTTTGGCCATAGAGTTTGAGATCCGAGCCAGGACTTTCCCCAGCGCCTCGTCCTGGTCCCGCAGCATGTGTCTGTGGCTCCCGTCCAGACAGAAGGAGATGGTGAGCTTCGGCTCCCCGGGAAGGCACCTCACCACGGCCGCCTGCATCCTGCCGAGGAGTCGGCAGGCTCCGGCGAGGGTCCTCGGTGTGGGAGCGAGGAAACAGCGGGGTAACAGACCGAGAACAGCAGACAGGTGGTTAAACATGGAGTCCCCGGGTAGACCGGTGACTTAACGGAAACAGGAGAGTCCTATGATCACGTGACCAGACAAAAGTTGACACACAGCTAGCCGATTAGCTTAAAGCTAACAAGCAAAAATCCATCGAAACGGTGAGCTGAATTAAGTTCCCACCAGTGCAATTAACACTAAAACATCTAACAGATTTCGAGAATAAAATCGTCCAATTAAAAACGTTTGTAATTTTACACAACGTTTAGTTGTCCGTTAAACCAGCTTTCCTCCAATATGCAGAGTCTTCTTCTTCTTGTGCTGCTGGGTTGTGGTTAAATAGTTCAACAGGCTCAAGCGCGCCCCCGCCGGACACAGTCAGAATTACAACATGTCGTACGTAACAGGCTAACATAAAGCAAACAAAATCCTATAGATTTTATTACTTACGTAAAGATTATTATTTGTTTGAATTTATTTGATGGAAAAAAGACATAGATATAAGATTTTTTTCTTCTTTCTGCTGCCTTTCACTTTATTAGTCATTTGCATTTTTTTATTTTATATAGAATTTGCTTTGTGTTTTTTAAATGAGATAAATAAATTAAAAATAATTAAATGCGTTTATCAGCCATGACATTACGACCACTAGTGCTGTTTATGTTATAGTGCTGTGTTCTGATGGTATAATCTACATCTCGTCATTCACATGATCATTACTTCACCTATTTAAATAGGGTTTGTATAAATATTATTACAGCACATCACCAAAGTGCAAGGACATCAACCATAAATCCTAGTAATATATTATATTTATAAAATTAAATTTTAGAGCATGTCGTGACATTGAGAAAGCTTATTAAAAGATTTGAAGGAAACTACTACAGGTGGTGCAAGAAGACATTCAAGTTTTACCCAGCATATATTTACATTTATATATTTATTTTGTAAATGCTGCACTTGTAAAAGGATCATTTAAAAAGTTTTTATTAAATGGGTTTTTAAAACACTTGTATTACACAATCAGTCAAAATGCAAAACAAAATAGTATTTACTTACAAAATGAACATGGGTTTGGTTTGTTTATCACACCAGCTGTGTCTCTTTGTTTTTTTTTTTCTATATAACATTTTTTTCAGCAATGGTTTCTTCACAGCAGGGTTCGAGGAGCTCGGGGTTTTGGGGGAAGTAGATGTCGACTTTCTGCTCGTCATCATGTTGGATGTGCTTCAGGTGGACCACCATGTGCAGGGCGTAGGCCAACACCAGCAGCAGGATGAGGGAAGTGACGAGGCCCATCAGGATGGCTGGGGTCAGGACGGTGGCGCAGTCGCTCGCAGGAGAGAATTTACCAAAGCTCACGTTAAATGCTTGGATCTAAGAAGAAACGTGAAGTGCTTATTTAAATACAAGTGTATACAACTAGAAAATACAAATACACATACCTGGAAATCGATGAAGGTGATGGACCAGCGACGTGCTCGGTCCTTGCCCGGCTGCAACAGACTGCTGTATCTCTGCAGACTGCTGACATGAAGGCAGCGGTAGGAGGAAGAGGCTGGGGCAAAAACATCGGTGGCATTAAACACGGCTTCTTCAGAGGTGTTGTAGAAAAGAGTGATGTCGTCCAACGAGAACCACCACCGACCAGAAGACGGATAAAATGTGTTGGAGAGCTGCAGCCTGAAGTGAAATGGGCAAAAGTTGACTTAGTAAAAAAAACGTTTGTAATATCAAACACTTATCTTTTAAAATCTGCTTTTCTGCAAAGAATTTGTGAAAAACAAGCTCAGTTTTGTTAAGGTCAGTTGACTGTGGCAGCGATGTTGGCCACGACTATTTCCTGCAAGTTTCATCGCAATTTGTCCAGTGGTTCATGATATATTTTACTAACAGACACAGGCAAACACATTATCATCTGTAATAATTAACTGAGCAGCCAACAGAAGCTGACCAGAAACCATCAGGTTTAGACTATAAAGACACATTGATGTGTGCAGCTAACCTGATTGAAAGATTTCTCAATATGTCCACATCTCCAAATCTCATGATCAGCCTGAAAAAAAAAAAAAACAAATGTGACAAATGGACATCATGAACATCATATAAAGAATGTGTGTTATGGTGTTTTTGTTGTATTCATTGTAGAGAAAATTTGTAAAACTGTAGCTGAAATAAACTTTTATTATCCATTTTCAAATCATTACTACTGATGGTATATTACCCAGACTGTGACTCCTTGTAGATGTATTATTTATGTATACAAGGCTTTTTATTATATGTACAAGACTTTTATTATACATACAAGGCTTTTTAATTATACGTACGAGGCTTTGTCATGACGGCAGAAGGACTGCCCGGTGTCCACAGGGTTCTGAGGAGAAAAGGCCCGTTCTGTCAGGTCCAGAGATTTCTGCTTCTCAAAGCGAAGAGAAAGTTTCTTCGCCTGCAGCAGAACACACGGCTCCCCATTGGACAGAACCTGGTGTCAACAATAACAAAAAGGTTTGAGGGACAATAATTATCTGCAAAATATTTTTAATAATTTTGTTTTTGGGTTGTCACCTTTAGCGGAGGAAAGGGAAGAACAGCTCCTGCTGTTTGAAGTAACTTTCTGTGTGATAAATGCAGTTTCTGCACAGTTGAAGACAGAAAACATATAGAAGAAAAATATTAGAGTTTTTATCATAAAAACCAACGTTTTACACATATTTTTCTAGTATCCAAGTTTGGGATGTGTCAGGAGTTAGAAAAGATGTTTTCACACTCTAATCAATCTTAACTTTAGATACAAGTCACAGCAACGGTATTGGTTATGGCAGCTCAATATAAGTAAAAATGCAGAACTAAAACTTTATTCATGGTTTCAAACGTACAGTTCAACAAGATACTTTTGTTTAAGGCTTTTCTCAGCTTACCTGTGGTTCTTTTGTGAAAAACAAATGTTCTGTTCTTCCATTGTTCCCTTCTTTAAATAGAAAACAAAAAATAAGTGTACAAGCCAAACAAAATACATAAAATATAGACTTAACCTAAAACATTTTATTTATAAAACTACTGACTAAATCTTGAATGTTTTTATACATAAAACCACAGTTTGCAATTTAATGATAAGGAGACTGAATAATAATAATAATCAATATTATTTGTAAAGTTATACAAGTTATTCATTTTTGGTTGAATGCATAGATGGATGAATAGAAGAATGGATGGATGAAAGGATGGATGAATAGAAAGATGGATGGATCTTACCATGTGTTGAAACATTGCTGTAAACAGATATAACAAGAAAATTAACAACAATTGTCAACATTTCTTAAACTTGAGTAAGTTGAGTTTAAGTAAAATAAACTTAATATTATTTCTTTATACATTTCAAATAATTTTTAATAGTTTTAGTTTATTATTCATCATGTGTATGTACCTTTTATAATCCTAAAAAGCAGTGCAGGTTTATTTTAACTAACAGGACATGAAATGGCTGAAGGCCAGACTCTGGTCAGCGTGTTGACCCGACTGCAGACCTGAAGGATTAACTCGAGTTCAGTTTGGCTCAGACGAGTTCTGCTGCTGCAGAGTCGACTCACTTTAATAAAAACATTTTTAACGTTTCAAATAATAACTCCAGTCAGGTCTGATTGATATTTTATCATTTATTGATCATAAATATCTTACCTGTTGTAGATGACTATTTGAACAAACTCAGTTTGGAGTTTAAATACAAAGACTGATACTCTTTCATTTTAACTTCATTTAAAAAATTGTTTATTCAGCACCAGATTACAACAGAATTCATCTCAAGACTCTTCTGGTTAATTTATTGAACTGAAATATGTTTTTTTTTACGATACCTGAACTGTTACAGGTGTTTGACCTGAGCTCAGAGGGTCAAAGAGTTCAACAGACAGTTAATCCAACTGTTTACTTAACTGAATAACTAACTCCACCTGTGCAGGTATTTACTACTGAAATAAAAGTTAAATGGTATAACAACACTTCACAAAAACCCCAAAACAAAAGTACAAAAAACAAAACAAGAGTTAAATTAAATCTTGGTTGTGAAAAGAGTTTCTAAATGCATTTGTCCATTTATTCATCTGACCAGATGCAAATAGAGGATTTATATTTTCATCCTTTTAATAAACTCATTTTCTTTGTACAAACAAAAATATTATACAGATGACTTCAGAGAATAAACAATAGAGCGATCAAATCCCAGACTGATTAAATCTCTGCATCAATTTCTACCTGATCCTGTGGGTCAGAGCAGCAGAGATTATAATCTTCATACAATCAGGAGTTTCCACAGATTATATGGAAGAAGACGAGACCCTCTGCCAAAAACAGAGATTTTACAGCTTCTTAATCCTTAAAGTAACGTCTTACAAACATCTGCCTGCGTACATGTCCAGCACACAAACACAGACCTGTCAGTCCTGGAGGAAAAACAATAAATAAATGAACAAACAAACAAACAAACAAATAAATAAATAAATACACTGACCCATCAGCCCTTGAACTCTACAGGAAAAACAACAAATAAACAATAAAATAAGTAAATAAATAAATAAAAACACCGACTTGTCATCCCTACTCTACAGGAGAAACTCTGAGTGCTAATAATGATACAGCTGCTGAAATTTCCAAAAAGCTAGCTAAAAGCTACAGGTGGAAATTGGCTGACTATGTGCTCAGGTAGCAAAACGCTAAATGCATTAAAAAGTTATCTAAAAGTAGCAAAAAGCTACCTGAAAGTAGTCAAATTTAAACATACCAAAAGGTTAGCAAAGCGGTAAAATTAGCTAAAGTCTAGCTAAATGTTAAAAACTGTAGCCTACAAGACCTAACTATGTGCTAAAGTAGCAAATGCTAAATGTATTAAAGAGTTAAAAGTAGCAAAAGCTAGTTAAAAGTAGTAAAACATACATAAAACATACCAAAAGATTAGCTAAGATGCAAAATTATCAAAAGTCTAGCTAAAAGTTAAAAGTAGCAAAAGGCTGACATAGTGCTAAAGTAGCAGAAAGCTAAATGTATTAAAACACAAGCTAAAAGTTTCAAAATACTAGCAAAAAGCAAAATCGATCAAAAAGCTACAACTAACTATCAAAAGTCCAGCTGAATGCTAAAAGTGGCACACAGGATACATCTTGATGTATGCTAATGGGAATTTTTTGCAGCTTTATATGTTGTAAAGTGTAAAAGTTACAAAAACCAGAAGTCACAGCCCTCATCTCCTGAACGAGCTGAACGTTTTGATATATGAGCAGGTAAAGTAGAACCAACTCTGCAGACGTTCTTTACAAAACAACACGAAAACACTACAACTTAAAATGAGAACAAATATCTTTTAAAGTTCTTCAGCAGATCCTCTCAGACCCAGGGTCTTAAATTCAAACCTGGACTTTATCAGATCTTATTAGGAGATTTTTTACATCTGTTTAATAATCATAAAAATAAACTCTAAAAATAAACCAGCCCATAAATTTTTTATCAGCAGTTTTGTCAGTAAAGCAGAAATGATGACCTAAATGCAGGAGGCAGAGAGATGGCTTTAAAATGCTGAAATGAGCTTAAATGATGGGAAACAAGCAGGCAGCTAACAGGCAACAGAAACAAAGAGGATTAGAGACAAAAACAAACAGGATCAAATCTATGAAAGATAGATGAACTAAAAGCAAATAATCCACTTCAGTTGGTTCAGAGGAAAATAATTTATTTTAGAACATGAGGACAAACTGATGCTCAGAAGGCCACACAGAGAAAATATAAATGAGTAAAATTATTTTAGGACTGCTGGTCATATGATTTGATTTTTATGATCCAAATTAGCTGTTTATTAGAACATTTTAAAATTACTGTATACAAAGAATTGCATTAGATAGATAGTCAAGATGGTGCAGTCATAAAACATGTCTTGTCTCAGCAGCTTAATAAACTCACTATAAAAAGATACTGTTGCTCATCAGTTTACCAACATATCAGCCTTTAAAACCTCCAAATGAGTTGTGGCACGTAGTGTTTCATCTGTTTAAATGAGCTAAGATGTAAATTTGAACATGTGAATAGGAAGTCAGAAACAGAACAATAACGATGTGCGTCTGAGCTTTACCTGTCAGCAGGCTGTTGGAGGAGGCAGGTGGACGACTGCAGGAGGAAGAGAAGGAGGAAGAGGAGGCAGACATGTTTCCATGAAGCAGCCATCACTGAGACAACCAGCGTGCAGCCACTAAATACTCCCATTTCATCCCCGCACATCTCTAATCTACTTAAATCATCCCACTGCCTGTAAGCTGCAGTGATGGATGGAGGAATCGGCCAATCTGGACAGATTACAGACAAAACAGGTAGAGAGCCCCGCCCACTGATTAAACACCTTAAAGTTTTTACAGCTAAGCTGGTGCTTTGTTTTAAAATATTTATATTTATATATAAACAAATTAAATCTAATAAATGTTTTGAATCATTATCAATGATTATTTTAAAACACATACATAAATACATAAATACATATAAAGGAATTTATGAGTTGTCTTAATTACTGATTTAATACATTACACATTTTGTTGGTTTTTCTTAGGGGAATATGGGA
>JARVJO010000365.1:24154484-24201954 GCA_031762555.1 Cynodonichthys magdalenae | reverse complement strand
TTCACTTTATTAAACATTTCAAATCAGCCTCAATGTTTTCATTTGTTTCTGATTATTTTAATGATTTATGGGATGTTTTGTTTGTTGTGCTGTTTAACAAAACTGACCTGAGATAAATAAAATATCTGATTAATCCTTTTGTTCTGATTTTTACAACAAATTCTATTCATCTAATTTCACAAAGATCTGCTCAGTTTTTAAATTCTGTAAAAACTAATTTTGATAAGAAATTCTACAATACTATTTAACCACTTTAGGAAGAACAATAAGCTATAAACAACAAATATGACAGGTTTTCAAGTGAATTGTACAATACTTTTGAAAATGATCTAAATTATTTTTAAACACTTGCTGAAAACACTAAATATGTTAAAATATACAGGAAATTTTCTCATTCTATCAGAACTTTTAAAAACTGCTATGATCATACTTCTACGTGACTAGAAAAAATCAAAGCCCTTTCATGAGAAGCAAAAACATTAGATTTTACTTCCCAAAATATTGCATTTAAATTATCAAATTGCTCAATATTGCTAAATTTCATATTCATAAGCAAATATTTTCTAATAAAATGCCCCTTTTAAGCTCCACCTGCTTGAACTGATTGCTGCTTGAACTCCTCTTCACAGACCTTGAATTTTACAAATGCTTTTTGTTGGTTGTTTGTTGGTTTGTTTGCTTCTGTATACTAACCCCTGACAATTTGTCATGTAATGTTTAAAGCATGTGTTCAATAAAAATGAGACAAATCCAATATGCTATTTGAAGATTTGTTCAGTTGTTTTCCAAGTTTTTGCCCAATATTTGCGCTATATGTTAGAAAAAGAAGGACAATAGAAACACAAACCACCATTACTTCGTATAATTTGTGATAACAAAACGTCACCATTATATTTTATTTTTAAATGACGAGTTTAAAAACAAATAATGAACTTGCGTTATTTTAGTCAGGCACTTGTTAGGTCACACCCTGTTCGGGTCCGCGGAGTAGATTGCCGCGGTGCATGCTGGGTTCTTCCTTTCCATCCCAGACTAGCTACTGCAATCATGGGTATGTGTAGATTTCTGTCCTAAATTGTCTGAAATTTGGTCCTTCGTGACAATTTTTCCCTCGATATCATACATAAACATGTTATAAACTTATATTTGGCCGTGTTTGGTGGTAAACAGCTACGATAAATTTAAAAAGTCAGCTTTTTGGTCCGTTGACTGTGTCCGCAACGTGGAGCGAGCGGCCTGATGGGTTTTAGCTGTTAGCATCGTGTTCGCGGTTGTTGTATTTTCCAGTTTAAAATGTAATTTATCAGCTGTTTAACAAAGAATTTAGTCTAATGTGGCTTAGAGGGAAACAATAAGGCTTGTAATTTAATTTTGAGCTTGGAGCGGGGCTGATCTTATACCGGTCTTAGTCGGGTTTGGTTCAGGTTTATTAGCACGATTGTCATCACATTTTCAGTTTAGCTGCGGTAAAGTGTAACATTTAAATGCAGTTTTGTCGTGCATAAGCTGTAATGGTAAAACTGTTGTTATAGATGTGTTGTTTGCCGTACTACCTTTAGAAAAATTCAAATATTGAGTCTAAACCTAATTTAAGTTGGATTATTGGGTTTAAATCATATCTAAGGTGTCCACCTAAGATTAATTTGCAGTGAATGAACCAAACTGAATTAAATCAAAAATATTCCTTGTAGTATTAATTCATGCTTATAAGACTTTCCATTTAATCAAACTAATTTTATTCATTTTTATTATGCATCTTTCATACATTTTTTTTTTTTGTTTATGCAGGAAAGTGTCGTGGTCTGCGTACCGCCAGGAAGCTCCGCAATCACCGTCGTGAGCAGAAATGGCACGATAAACAGTACAAGAAGGCCCATCTGGGAACTGCCCTGAAGGCTAACCCCTTCGGAGGAGCCTCTCACGCCAAGGGAATTGTTCTTGAGAAAGTGTGAGTTCTGTGAAAATAACACAGCTAATCATCTCCTGAGCACAGTTTTACACGTTAATGAATAAATCAATAAGTTTAACTAGAGAGTCCTTAAACTGAGTCTAGAGATTTCTGGAGAAATGTTTTAGGAGCTGCTGTTGATATATTTTAATTGACTTGGTGTTGCCTTGTTTTGAAGTGTTTTCAGTGACGTTTGTCAGCATTTTCCCTCTAACTTTGTGTTTTTGTTTGGTAGCGGTGTGGAGGCTAAGCAGCCCAACTCTGCTATCAGAAAATGTGTGAGAGTTCAGCTCATCAAAAACGGCAAGAAGATCACGGCCTTCGTTCCCAACGACGGTTGCCTTAACTTCATCGAGGTAAACGTCAGCGCCGCCTAACATAACGACACTCAGCCACGTGTTGAATCAGTATTTAAATTTGTTGACTTTTTTTCTGCCTTTTCTTCCTGCAGGAAAACGACGAAGTTCTGGTGGCCGGATTCGGTCGTAAAGGTCACGCCGTAGGTGACATCCCTGGAGTTCGCTTCAAGGTGGTGAAAGTGGCCAACGTGTCCCTGCTGGCGCTCTACAAAGGCAAGAAGGAGAGACCCAGGTCATAAACAGCTGATACAGAAAATACAAATAAACATGTTTTGAATTTCACTCTGGTTGTCTTGTGGTGTTTCTGAAGACGCAGCAGGTCCTGCAGGATGCTCAGGTCAGGTTTGTCTTTGAGGACAAACCTTTAGTGTTTCTGTCTTATTTTTTTCTTCTTGTGCTTAAGTGGTACAATTATTTGTTTTGAACAGTCGAATCACGAGATCTTTCTTGTCAGCTGAGCTCTTAGTACAACGTTCAAAGATTTAATAAAACTTGATCTGGTTATTGTGAGGGGCTTCGTTTTTTATTTTTAAACCAAGTTATGGCCCTATACTGTTTTTTTTTTTCCCATTAAAAAAACTCTTAAGCATTTAAAAGAAAAATTTCAAATACTTTATTTTTGTTTGTTTATACTGTTGGCTCATAAAAATACACTTGACCCATTTTATTCTATTGTCTAACATGCATTACTGTTATTACAAAGAATTAATTTGGGTAATTCTGACCTGTCATTATGTGGTGAATTATTGCAAGTTGAACACATTTTATCTATCCAGGTGTAAATTATTCAGCAGTTTCATGGTTTGGAGCAACAAATATCAGATTAAAAACATCAAGAAGTTTTCTTTATCTCTGGGTCACTCTGGTTCAGTTCACTGCATAAAGTCATCCAGTTGGATTAAATATAGTAACAGGTGTCAGATCTCAGCTCGTCCTGCCAGAAATCTGCAGCTCAAACACGACTCTGCTCCATTAGCCTGCAGAAATAACATTTATTATATTTTCCCAACAAAACTGACGTCCTTGTAGGTAAACCCTGTGTGTTTGTTGGAAGTAATGCTGTCTGAGGATTTGGGAGGCACCTGAAGAGTCTCTGAAGAGAACAAAGCTCTGGTTTCTCTGAACTCTTCAGGCCTCGACAACAAAACAAGCAACTGATCTGAGCAGAACATCAAAACCACCTGGCAGGTAAAAAGCACGACTTCTGACACAAAAACTTCAAATAAATCTAGTTTTTAAATTGCAGTTAATAAGGTTTTAAACTCGAGCTGCAAAGAAGTTGGATCTTTTTTGACATTTAGTTCTAAATCTGTGTTTTTGTTACTTTACAGACTAAATATAATCAGATTAATAATGAAGAATACAACCAGGATAATGAAGTTTCTAACATTAAAGCAACTGTTTTAACAGACCAGAGCAGATTTACCACACCTGCTCTGAGTTTTTCCTCATCCCAACAGGACAGTTTTGTTGGGACGTGATGAGTTTCTTTGGGCTGGAGGATGAGGATGATGAAGATGCAGACACTCAGTTCATGATTGAGCAGAGTCTGTTAGAGAGCAGCAAACAGAGGGAACCCCACAGAGAGCCCACCACGAGACCAGACAAACCCAGGTCAGACCAACAAAAACCTGATGTGAATGTTTCACAGCGTTCAGTGTTGTTTTCAAGTTTCTCTTTTTTATTTTTAAAATATTCTGTATGTTTTTCAGCACCTTTCTTGTTCCATAATTTTTGTGCTATTTCAACAAACGTTCAGCTCATTCAGGACAATCCTGTTATGACTTTTGGCATTTCAGCTGTTTATACTTTTTCATCTGCTTCACTGTTTCTGCCACTGTTTTGCCATTGAAAATTAATAGTTTTCATCATCTGTACAACACTTCCTGATTTTGTTACTAATTTTAGCTTTTTTTTTGCTATTTTAGCTATAATTTTGCTTCTTTCTGCTATTCTGCTTTTTTCTACTTTTTTGTGCTTCTTTCTGTTAATTTGAGCTATTTCTGCTGATTACATTACTTTCTGCTATATTCAGCTATTTGCAGAAATTTTTAGCTGTTATTAGCTAAAGTTTGTTTTTTTAAGGTTAAATTCAAATCTTGGTGGTTATTTCAGCTTCTGTCTGCTTAGTTCAGTGAACTTGTGCTTCCTTATGGAAATTTAAGATTTTCTAGATGTTTTACAACAAATTATCACTTTTTTGTACTTTTGTTTTATCTTTTACCATCTGGGCGCTTGTTTCAACTTGTGTCTGCAACTTTTAGCTTGTTTTTATGCTAATTTTAGCTTTTTCTACTATTTCAGCTATTAATTTCCTCTTTTTAGCTATTCTTCTGCTAATTTCTGTTTTTTTGTGCTTGTTTCAGCTTTTGAAATTAGTATTAATAGGTTTTGCTTTAAAACATGTTCAGCTCCATTTCAGCAGTTTTCAGCTACAGTTTTCAGTAATGAGCATTTATGTTAGCATTTTCACAGGAAATGAAGTTTCTCCAGTTATAGTTAATAGATTTTAAACAACTTTATTGTTTTTTAATATGTTGAAAACAGTTTAATCTGTGGAGTTTTATTGATTAAAACTACAGATGTGAGGAGTTTTTGCTTGTTTGTTTGACAGCTCTTGTTTCCTCACAGTCTTGGTTCGGAGTCTTCAGACAGCAGCAGGATCTTCTCGGCGATAAAACAAGGTGATTAATTTGATTTATTTAGTTGTTGGTGCAGAATAAAGCTCAACAGGTGGATCTTCTCTGCAGGAAACGAGAAGCTCCTGAAGGATCTGAGTGTTGGACACAAAGATGAGTTCCTGCAGGGGGACAGCAGAGGCTGGACTCCTCTGCATGAAGCTGCAGCTCAGAGCAACCAGACCGTCCTGAAGCTGACATATGAAGGTTTCTAACTGCCTCTCTGATTCTTTCATCTGGTGATGAAGATGAGCAGTGATGAAGAGTCCCTGTCCTCCAGCTTCAGGCCCAGACTCTTTGGAGAGGCGGACCCTTCGTGGACAGACGCCCCTCTTCCTGGCCGTGGAAGGAGGTTTGAAGGAGAACGTCTCGTTCCTCCTGGACCGTGGAGCTGAGCCGGACTGTCAGGACCAGGACCAGGACTCTCCTCTGTTTGTAGGTTTGTAGGAACAGGGTTCAGGGTTTGTCCCATGAAGCCAGCTCAGATCATCAGGGTGGTTTTGTCTCCCTGCAGCGATCCGTTCGGACCACGCTGACCTGGTGAAGCTGCTGCTCCAGCGTGGATCCAGCGTGAACCAGGTGGGCTGCCACGGCCGCCGGCCCCTCCACGAGGCCTCCAAGCTTGGTAAAACAAGCCTGGTGACCCTGCTGCTGGGGGCTGGCGCGCACCCGGACCCCCGCAGCAACTACGGGCTGACGCCTCTGACCCTGGCTGCTCAGGGGGGACACGTGGAGGTGGTGGACATTCTGCTGAGGAGAGGTGGGTCAGAGACTCCAGGCAGGATCCAGAATAAATCATCTCATCTCTGAACTCCGGCGGCGTGTTGTGTCGTCTGCAGGAGCAGACGTCTCCTCTCAGGCCCACGACGAGGCCTCCGTCCTTTATGAAGCCGCCATCTCAGGAGATCCGGCAGTCGTGGCCCTGCTGCTGGAACACGGAGCCGACGCCAACGTGTCCAACCACACCGGACACATGCCCATCCACCGCATGGCGCACAGAGGACACCTTCAGTGAGGAACTGCTGCACAGAACACATTTAACACACAGCACTGCACTCTCGACACATTTGTGTTTGCAAAATCAATGCATTCAACCAAAACATTTTTTCAGTCAACGAAAGACCCTCAGTTGGGAGGGGAGTGAAATTAATTGAAACAATTTAAGTAGGTCCTCTAAACGGGTACTTCTTTCTAAGAGACTTCTTCAGTCTGAGGAGTTTCAGGTGAACTCAGCCTTAGAAGCCCTGACTCCACATGGTGGACAAACAGGTTTAATGTTGACAATCAACACTGTTTACATGCAAAGAAGGACCATCAACCTAACAATAGATCGTTAGTGCTCTAATTATCTCTGTTGTTTATTGAGGATCATGTGCCGCGCCACCTGACAATTGTTGGGGCCCTGATTAACACTAATTGGAAGACAACTGGACACGAAGGCCTCCACCCATTTAATGATGGACGTTTTTTTCCCTTTACTCCTCTCTCAAACCTACGTTCCTCTCTATCAAGGATGAGAACATCTTCATCCCTGACAGAGTGACCACTGGCCTGTAGATGAGTGTAAACTGCAGAGTCCTGCCTGATGATGTTGCTTGTCTGTGTTGGGCCATTCTTCTGAACAGTGGCTGCTTTGTTTCCCCGATGTATAACTGGTCACAGTCCTCCTGGCACTTCACAGCATACACAACATTACTCTGTTTGGATAATCTGAATGTGAATTTAGCTGCATAAATGAAGTTTAGAGCTTGGAAATCATGGGTAAAATACAATAAAACATAAAACATAAAAGTATAAAATAAAATAAAATAAAGTACTAACATACAACAACAACTACAACAAATACAAAATACAAATCATTAAATAAAATAAAAGGGAGCAGAACGAAGAAAATAATCTTCAATAATGATCAATACATTTTTTTTTTTAAATCCTCACTTTTCATTTACAAAACAGACTTGCTGCAGGTGTGAAGTTCTAACCTGTGCTGAATTTGTATTTCTTCGTATGCTGAACTTGGTTTTCTTTCTGTTCAGATCCTTAAAGCTGCTGCTTCCTGTTACGTCCATGTCAGACGTAAACGACAGCGGGATCAGTCCTCTTCACTCGGCGGCTGCTGAGGGACACGCCGACTGCATCAAGGTGTGTCAGCCTGCAGAGACTCTGGGTTTACTGCAGACATTCACATGATTTACACGTTAAGTTTGTCTCACGTGTCCCCATCAGGTCCTGCTGGAGGCGGGTTACAATCCCAACTACATGCTCCATCCCTGGATCCAGCGTAGCTATGGCAACGAGAGGAAGTCCGCCCTCTTCTTTGCCGTGTCCAATAACGACATGGCGTCTGTGAAGCTGCTGCTGGAGGCCGGAGCCATGACCAACCAGGACCCGGTCAAATGTCTGCAGGTACCACCATGAGGCACCCCCCCTCAGTTCATTCTGTGTGACTCAAAAACTGTTAACTTTCAGGTTGCTCTCCGCCTCGGCAACTACGAGTTGATCAACTTGTTGCTGCGATACGGAGCCAACGTCAACTACTACTGCAGGATAAACACCACGCACTTCCCCTCGGCGCTGCAGTACGCGCTCAAAAACGAGGTGATCCGGATCCTTTCTGACCCCAGATCTGTGTTTTTGTGTTTATTGACCGTTATTTGTTTGTTAGGTGGTTCTCAGGATGCTGTGTAACTATGGTTACGACGTCGAGCGCTGCTTCGATTGTCCGTACGGCGACGGCTCCCACATTCCTGAGGACTACGAGGGCTGGACCTGCACCGTGATTAAAGACACTCTGGTAATAAAAACTTCAGAGGACTGCATCAGAGTTGGGTTTTCTTAGAGTCTAATGGAATGTTTTCTGTGCGTCAGTGCAGTTCTGTGAGGTCATCACTGTCTCCTGGCTGAAGCACCTGTCAGGTCACCTGGTCCAGGTCCTGCTGGACTACCTGGATCACGTGACCCTGTGCTCCAAACTGAAGGCGGTTCTGATGGAGCAGCAGCAGTGGGCGGATATCTGCAGAGTGCAAGGTGACAGAAACTCCTGAAATCAACTCAGGAGACAGAGAAACACAAACCCACTGATGTTCTGTCCTCCACAGAAAACGCTCGCTGCCTGCAGCATCTCTGCCGCCTGAGGATCCGTCGGTGTCTCGGCCGGCTCCGGCTCCGCTCCTCTGTCTTTATGAGCTTTGTGCCGCTGCCGGAGCGGCTGAAGGACTACGTCCTGTACAGAGAGTACGAGCTGTGGAGCCCGCCGGGCTGAGGCCCGGAGAGAGCAGGAGAGAGAACAGGTTCATCACTTTCAGAGAAAAAAACCTGACCTTAGGAAAACTGTTTTATCTTTCTGAATGCTAAAAGAGTAAAAAAAAAAAAAAAAGTCATGATTAGTTATTTTGCTTCATTTATCTCATATTCTGTTTGCAGTCAGGAGTGATGCTGGACATAAAAATATATAGGGGGACATGACAGGTTAACAAGTACAAGAACCCTGTAAATAACCTTATGTGTACCCTGTATAAACCACTATATAAACCCTGTATAGACCCTGTAATTACCCTGTAGATACTCGAGTAAGTACCCTGTAATTACTACCACCTAACCTGTAATTATCCTGTAAAATCATCTGTGTATTTCTTTAAGTATGTAGCAATTACCCCATGTAAGTACCCTTTGAAGTACTTGTATGTATCCTGTGTACACAGTTTAATATTTGACCGTGTTGGGTTTCCAGCTGCCCGTAAGCCTTTTAATTTAAAAAAAGTTACAATAAATTGAGTTTTATCACAAATAGTTGTGTCTCTTTATTTCACAATATTTATTTTTGTGTCACAGGAAAAGTATTCTAGTGACAAACCTTCTGTTAGAAGATAACTTACATGTTATTTTACCATTTATAAGAAAAAAAATTGGGTCTTCTGACTTTGTGTTTTCATAATTAATAAAATAAAAACCCGCTCTTGACTCATCAGCGCCCTCTGGTGGCGAACACTAGCTACTGCACTTTATTTATGCAGGACGTTGATTTAAAAATGAAAGAAATCTGTGTTATAAAAATATTTTGGAATCTTTAAACCAATCTGTATCCACTGATTAAAGACTAATTGGTTTTATTAATCCTAAAAAAAAATTATAGCTCAACACATCTCAGCTGCAGCAGCACAGCTCCGGTGATGAAGGCTTAATTAGGTTACCTCGTTAATCACCATGGAAACCTCCATCACAGCAGCCAGCTGCTCGTTAATTTCAAATTGTTCTCGATCACGGTCGTGTTTGGGACCACATCAGACATCCAGAACCATGAAAGTTCAAACAAAATGTTTCTGAACTCTGCGGGTTGGAAACACGACAAACAGAACATCTTACTGATGGGATTTATATTTAAATAAATTAATCATGGAGGCTTTTTATCCTAAAACATGGTCCCTCTGCTGCTCATAAACACCAACAGAACCGGTGGACTTCATCCTCTTGGCCCTAAAATTAGCTTTACTAAAAAGGAGCATTATAAAATAAACAAACACTGAAAAGTTTGTCTTTTTTTAAAGCAAGTTATAAACAGTAGGAGGTAGCTGGAGAGGTTTTCAGCATCGTTCATCAAATTTACTGTTTATATAAAAATATTTAGTGTCAAACAGAAGAAATCTGCCAGGAAAAAGTTATTGCAGGGATTTAGTTTGACTTTAAACAGATGCTGTGAAAAAAATAAAAGCTCCAAATAAGTTTAGTTAAACTAAGATCAAATGTTGAGAAATAATAGTTGTAGCTGTTTCCTTTTTTTAAAGGTAGATTAGCTGTGGCAGCATTTTCACTGTCTCATCAAAATGAACCCAGTGGTTTGTAGGATATTTTGCTAACAGACACACACACACACACAAAAAGGCAAAACACACTTCTGGAAAGATTTAATCTCACTTAACTTTCACTGTTCTAACAAACATTCAGAACGATGTCAGATGCAGGAAACGTCGCTAAATAATTCCCGTTAATCTCTGGAGCTAACAGCCATAATAATCTGAGAGGAACGCCACCATGGACGTAAAAAAAACAAAACAAAAAAAACAAACCCAAACAGGAGGATGATGAGCATGCAGTTCTTTACCGGCTTCATGGAGGTGAAACAAACCAAAAACTAAAGATGATGTTTGCTGTTTTCTAACACACACACACTGAACAGAACATCAGCTGACGTCTGAAAGTACAGATCTGAGTAATAATACTGCTTTCACACAACACGTCTCCTGATTTCTTTACATTTTATACAGTTTTTTTGTTTGTTTTTACTGAAGGGAGACACAAAAGAGACGAAACATTTTAAAGGTACAATTAAAAAAATAAATTATCACCTCGATGAACCAAAAATAAAAATCTGAATATTTGCTCTACTTCCTTTCAGCTCCTGGGGTTGAAGTTCCTGTTTCTGACCAGCAGGGGGCGGCGCTGCATCAAAGCCTCAACCGGAGGAAACTGACACATCCGATTGGCCGAAGACCTCCAATCTGGACCAATCAGATGAGACATATTATTGCCGCTGCTGCTGACACTTACAGGATGATTTTTTTAGATATACATCTGTATATAAATATATATTTTTTCTTTATTTTTGAGGCAAGCTGGATGTTAAATAAATCAAAACGTTTTGAAAGGAACTTGATAAGTTTGTTGAGTTTTTTTGGTCACATTTCCGATTATTGTGATTTGATATAATAAATAGAATTCAGTCATTAAAACCACTGTTCTCTAACTATGTAGGAACTGTGGTTGTATTTAACACTGATAAATGGAGACTTTTTTTCATCTCTTGTTAACAAATCTCATGAAAAGTATAATAAATTTAAGGTTCTGGTGCTTGTTAATTTATCTATTTTATCCATTTATTTACTTGCTGAATAATTGTGGATCTTTAAAATATTGATTATATTGTTCTCCTGAAGGGTTTGATTTTTAAAGTTTCTGCTGTCATTTTGAAATTTTCATGAGATTGGCCGACAAAACAAAACCAAACAAAGGAAACAAATAAACAAACAAACCTCAGGGCACAACACCAGATCTGGGAAAATTGACAATTTTCATTCTAATATTTCAAAACTACCAGGGAATAATCTCACAGGACACAGACTATATACATTTTGTTTTTAAATAATTCCCTCAAAATTTGACAAACATAATATTTAAAAAAAACTATATAACTTCATGAAATTTACATCTATGATGCATTTCATGGATTTTTAAAAAATGTTATTCTTCTTTTTCACTGCCAAATAAAAAATACTAATAATCCACGTCTACGACAACGATCTATTGCTTTAACGGATGTTTGGACGTGTTTCTGAGGTAAAAAGAGTCTGAGAGGTGGAGGTCAGGGAGTGAAAGTCAACAAGGATATTCTGTCTCTGTGAGGACCATTCTGAATTTAAAGCTGAAAAAAAAAACCTCAACGAAACATAAACATTTTAAAATTTAAAGTGTGAAAGTTTCAAGAATAAAAACGTTTGGTCGGGTTTCACTGGACAGAAATTTAGAATTTTGCATTTTAAAAAAATGTTGTTTAAATTGAGATTTCAAAAACTTTTTCGTTGAATCTGACGGGCGGTGACTCGTTAACGTTAGTTTTGGGAAATATAAGATCTCTGATAATTTCATGACGGATTAAAAGCCGCCTGGAGGGCAGGAAGTGTCGCGGCGAAGCGTTTAGTTCTGATGTTTGGGGAACGGTCCTCACAAAAACTGAATGTTTTTATCTTTATAATCCTTACATCTTTGTTGTTTTTTTGCAGCCTTTTTGTTTTGGCTCCAGTGTCCCATCTCCAAACCGTTGCTATAGTAACTACTTTACTGTAGAAGGACTGCGTTGCCATGGTGACGTCCTGAAAAAAAAACGTGTTTTACTCCTGAGGTGTGTCTCAGAATATCGCTGGGTGGACAGAGGTGTGTGTGTGTCTTTGTCAGGACCAATGCATTTTTATTTGTGAAATGATATTCTGGCTCCGCCCCCCGCTGACGGTCGGACCCTCACAGAGTCAGGCAAGCGGACGCGAGTTCTGAGCTATGGCAGGTTGTTGTCCCGAAGGCTCTCCAGGATCTGGATCAGGCTCTCCAGTCCGAACACGTAGCCCTGGTCCGGCCCGTCGTGCACCGCCGTGTCGCCACGGAAACCCTTGAAGGTGGAGTGGGCAAAGTCAATCATACGGACGTCCACCACCGGGGACCGCTGCGGAGGAGGGGCGGAGGGGAGGGGGACGGGGTCCGGACGTTCGTGAGGCGACGGCAGGCGGGGGGCGAGGGAGTGGCAGTCTGACTTGGGGGGAGGGTGAGGCGAGAGGCGCTGAGGGGACACGTGTCCAGGTCCCTGAGAGGACAGTGACCCCGGGTCTGGGTTTTGGCTCGTGTCCGTTTCACGGGGAGCATCAGAAGGGGGCGGGGCGTTGGGTTCCTGTGTACAGCAGGGCTTTGTGGGGGTTCCGGGGGTCTTCTGCTGCCTGGCTGCGTTCTGTATCGGGTTAGGGACCGACGGGCCCTCAGGTTCCTACAAACAGTCCAAACCAAACCATCAGGATTTAAAATTAAAACACACAAACAGGACCAGAACCTGAGGAACATTCGTCATTTAAAAAACAAGAGAAAATAACAGCTGAACACGAGCTAAAAGCTACAAACAGAAACAGACTTAGCATGAAAACAACGTAAAATAAAAAAACCGAACGAACAATAAAAATCTGTCTTTAACAGCCCAAACTGCAGCACTGCTTGGTTTATTGTTTCTGTTTTTAGCTCCACAGTTTCAGCTTTTGTGCTCGAAAATCAAACTCCCTGAGGAGTCGCAGACTAAAAATAGAACAACAACAAAAACATGACTCCAACTTAACGCTGACGTTTCTGTATGTGGGCAGCAAAACTAAAGAGAACTGTTTCAGATTTTATGCTTAAAAAGTGCTTGATCAAGAGGACTAAACAGAAGCTTCTCCACGTCGTTTCAAACAAGCCCCGCCCACTCACCTTCCCCTCGTAGATGATGAGCAGCGAGGACGAGTAGAAGCGGTAGGACGCCTGTCTCTCCAGCACAGACTTCAGGCTGCGCAGCTTGTTCAGGATCGGCTGAAAGAGGTCCCGCCTCAGGCCCTTCCCGTTGTGCAAGTACTGGTAGAGGGCCTGCCGGAAGCCTTCGATCGACAGGCCGCGGCCGTAGTACTTGCTCCTGCAGAGGTAGTGACCGGTGCTGAGCTGGTACACCTGCAGGGAAACAACGATCAGATCTCTACAAACTAAAGCTCAGTTCTTGTGTTGTATTTCCGCTCCTGTCAGCTCCGAGCGAAGCCGCGGCGTCGTGAATCATCGCCCTACCTGCATGCCACACACTCTGACTCCCAGCGTCGCCGAGGTGCTCTGCTCGCATTTCTTCATCTGCCTGGCCGCCTTCTCCTCCGAGGCGTCGTCCCCGTGCTGCCGGGTGCCCATCTTCAGGTCCAGGATGCAGGGGTAGGAGAAGTGGTGCACCACGTTCTCCAGCAGCAGGAACTCTGGGGGAAACGCGGCGGTTAAGGTCTACTCCATCGGGTTCTGCTCGGCTGCAGCCGCTCTGTTTGAAGCCTCAGATCAAAACGTGAACTTTAACACGACACTACGCCTCCTCTTCACTCCTCTCTTCTGTCCTCAGATCTACGTCCTGTGAACCGAGCTGTGCAAAGAGTCCACTAATAATCCAATAATCTCATGTCGTCTGGTAACATTATACATAAATAATGTGAAATAAAATAGATATTTAACGTTTGACTCCTCCCACAGCTGGATATCGCAGGCTGTGATTGGCTGATGAAAGGATACTGAAGAGTTTGCGGTCCTTGGATTCGGACCTCATGCGGCTGAGCTGCTGCTTGTGGCAGCGGAGGCTCCAGGGGTTGTGGCTGATCTTCTCCGAGGTCAGACCGCTGTTCCAGTCCAGCATCTGAAAGGGGACGTCCGAGAGGATCTTGGGGTCCAGCCGGGGACTCTTCAGTTCTGCCAGACTGCGGGGGACGAGAAGGTCGATCGTTAATGCCCGACTGTACTTAAAATACTTTGAAAGGAGAACTGGACCTACTTGTCGGAGGGGTCCGTGTCGTGGGTCTCCCTTCGCTCCTCCTTGTGTTCCGAGGAAGAGGAGGAGCGGTGAAGGCTGCGGCGGGAGTGCTTCCTTCGGGGCTGCTCCCTCTCTTGTGGGTCCCGCTCCTCGTGCTCCCCGGACCCCACCTCCATGTTGTCCACGTAGGGGTACGCCACCAGGTTAATGTAGCCGTCGGTGCCGACCTCAAAGCACACCAGCACCACACCTGAACCAGACACGGGAGGGGGGCGGGGTCAGTTAGTCTGAAACCTTGTTTCTTTAGCTGGTTTTGAACTCATGTATTTCTTTATGTTCTTTAAACTGTATTTGTCTTGCTGCTCAGCTGTGCTAAATTTCAAAGAATGTGAGTATAAAACAAAAATGAAGGAAATGTTTCCAGATTTTGGTCCAGTTTCTGGAAGAACTTTGATGGAAGAAACTCTACAAGAAGCTGTTTCCAGTTGAAATAAACAAAGTTTTATAAACAGAGGCTCTAAAGATCTTTCATGTTTCTCCAAGTTATTTCCAAACAAATCAGCTCCAAATACAAAAGCTGACGTTTAATGTTTCAGCGACTCCAGTCTGCAGAAAAGACGACTAATTTGACCCGATGTGTGGAACAATAAGTGGGTCAAACAACCTTGATGGAAGCTGGAAGTTGTTCCTGAGCAGCTGGCTGTCTGCTGTCATTTAATCAGCGGGACAATGGAGGTGGGCACAGACCCAGGACTAAATTTAGACTTGTTGTTCTGTTGTCACCAGCGGGGCGGTCCAGAGGGAACGCAGACCCACCAGGAAGATGGCCGACACCTCACCTCTTTCAAAAGGAACCCACGGGGATTTATTTAAACATTACTAAAATATAACTAGTTCTCTAAGCAGGTGTTTCCACTTCGATCGACTGAGAACTAAATAATCCCACCAAAGATTCTGATTGAGATTAAACGGCTGATTCCCCGACCCAACAGCTGCGAGACAAACCAACCACACCGAGGAGGATGTCAGTCAAGATTAGCCAGCCTTGTTTACACACCTACACGCTCTTTAGCAGCGGGTAATCAATCGCACCGACTGTGTGGGTGAACCGCTGACATTTCTTTTTTAGCTTTTCCAGAGCTCTCTTATAATAAATTTAGTGTTTTTTCTCTTTTTCTTCAAACTGCTGCTCAAAGCTAATCTCCTGGATCAGAGGTTAGATGTTTTGTGTCACCATCACTAAACACATTGTGTCCTGGTTCTGATTTAGGAAATTATTGACCCTGTTAACATTTTAAAGCACAGTCTGATCTCGGGGCTCTTGTCTAAACCCGCCCAAATCACAAAAACGACAGCATTCCACCGGTGTTTTATTGTGAAAACTCTTTAAAGCCTCTAACTTCTACATCATTCATAAACAAACGTTATTTATCTGCCATAAAACATTTCTTTCGAAACATTTTGGAAAAGATGAGGAGTGTTTAAACTGGCTGCCGACGTCTGTTTGTGTCTGAAGTTACTACAGCAAAAGATAGTGAAAACAGCTACAGCATGTGGCCGGTGATGAAGAGCAGAGCAGCTACATAACTCCTCTTCGTTTAGCTGCAGTTCCTTCGTTTTGTTCTGTCGATCCTCTGTTCAACAGTGATCACAATAAACAACAGTGTTCTGTGAAGCCTCTCTGAAGCTGGAGGAAGTTTGTGAATCTGTTCCTGTTTTACACACAAATCTGTGTCAGGATCTGTTCTTCTGTTACCTTTAGCTTATTTCATTTTAAATAGGCAGAGTTTTATTCAAATACAAACTAGACAATTTGCATTTACTTAAAAAATGCAGTGTGACTGTGTAATACTGGATAGCTAAAAAACTAAAACTAGCCTAGAAGTAGCTTAAAATGTAGCTAAAAAACAGAATAAGCACATTTTGTGAATTAAGCAGTAAGAAGATGAAATAATCACAAAAACTAATTTAGTTGAAAAAAGTTATTAAAAACACAAAAAACAGCTGAAATTAGCAAAAAAGCAGCTGAAAGAAGCATAAAAAGCCGAAAACATTAAAGAAACAAAAAGGATGAAATTAGCACAAAAAGGCGAATTTAGCTGAAAAAAGCTCAAATGAGCTAAAAAGACAAAAAAAAACAGCTGAAAGAAGCATAAAAAATTTAAATAGCAAAGAAACACAAAAAGGTTGAAATTAGCACAATTGCAGATAAAGTCAGAATAATAGCTAAAAAAGAAGAAAAAAAAGCTGAAATCAGCAAATTACAGCCGAAGGAAGCTGAAATTAGTACACAGGAGAATGAAATTTTTCATAAATCTTTACTGTACTTTTAACTTTTTGTTTTAGTTCTGCTTTTTTAAAGAGTTTTAAGGATGTTGAAAACAAATCCATTCATAATTAATGAGAAAAACATGGCAGAAAATATTTATATCTCAAAAAGTATGAATTGCTAAAAAAGCTAAATTTATAGCCAGAATGTCCTGAAGGAACTTTCATTAGAAACTGTTGAATGTTTTTTTAGCATTCTCACAGTAATTAAGATTAGTGACTTTGATTTTGCTTTAAATATCATGTTGCTAGAAGTGTTTTGGTTCAGTTGAACAGGAATATGGGCGTCTCTGGGAGAATTAAAAAAAGGTTCTGATGCTGGAACTGACCTTTATACTCCGGAGTGAACTCCTTCATTTCAGGAGGCAGAGACTCGTAGAAGCGCTGCTCTCTGCTGATCAGAGGCTTACAAACCGTGTGGTCATCGTAACGCATCATGCTGGAGTGGCCCCCCACCTGCAACAACATACAACTAATTTTAGCAGCGTTAAAGGCGGCCATCTTGAATTAGCTTCTTTCAGTTGTGCAGGTACATCGAGTGATTACTTTGAGTTTCATTAAAAACCTGAACACACCTGATGTATGAAGGGCTCCAGAGGAACGCCTCCTATTTGTGATTGAAGTGAAGCTCCTCCCCCTGTCCCCGTCCCCTGTAGCTTGTTGTCCATGTTGTGGGTTTGAGGGAGGCACATGGCTCCAGGCGGACGCACCGCGCTTCCTCCTGTCCAAGACAGAAACGACGAGTTCTGAGTCAGTATTTTCTGATATTTGAGTAATCATTAACTTCACTACGATTTAAAAAATTAACTTAATCAAACTTAAAATGACCAAAAGGCCCACCAGCACCTGCCAACACCTGGCTTTTATGGGACCTGGTGGCTGGCTCCCAGGTCCTGAAGAATAAAACAGCAAACTCATCTGAGTAAATGTGATTATCAGAACTTGTGGTCCAACAGAGTCAGCAGCAGGATACGCTCTAATGGCCTCTCTTTCTGCTGTTTGCAGCATTTACCCTGGGAGACATAATGGATGTAAGTCGAGCTCTCGGAGAGCTGTGGGTGGATGTGGATACTCTGCCACCGACGATGTGGGAGATTTTAAAAGCCTTGTTTTACCAGGTGTGAAAGAATTTATTAAAAACAAACAAGTTGGTGTAAAAGTTTCAAACACGACATCATTTCCTGACAGCTGTTAATTAACATCTTAAGTGATTTGTTTAATCAGTTGGTGTTTGGATTGATTGAATGTTTGGATCAACGCGGGGTCGCATGTCCCCTTGCGTCAACGCCCTGAGTGGTTGGATACAGTCCCGTTACCGGAGTCGTGGTGGAGTTCTTACCCTGGGCATGGGCTCTGGTGCGCAGCGATGGGGAGGGCGGGGCGCAGGGCACCACGGGCTGCTGGGAGCGCACGCCGGCCCCAGGGGGAGGCGGCGCCAGACCGAAAACCCCCCTCACGAAGCCTCCGATGAGAGCGGTCCAATCCACCGCCGGCAGGACAGAGATCCAATGACGGCAGGGGGTGGGGGAGCAGAGGAGGGGGGCCGGCAGGAGAGGCAGGGTGTCAGTTAGTTGGGGTCACCACTTCCTGCAAAGACAGGAAACGACACAGACGAGTTTAATGGATGGCGTCAAAGTAAATCTGTGTTTTTCTCAATTCTATTCATTTTATACAGCATTCGGTTTGAGAAATGGAAAAAAAAACAAAAAACATGATTTTGCATTCTTTGAAACTTTGTGGCTGCATGTTCTTCTGATTCTGAAGCAACAAACCAACCAGTAAACTGTTGATTTCTTTTTGTTTGTTATGGGAAACCTTGATGAGAGCCCTGATGGAAACACTCAGCTTAACTCAACACCTGACCAAAGACGACGAGGAATGAAACCAACGACAACTGGACCGCACCGTCCACCATCAGTGTCAAGACTTCATGTTTCTGCGACACACATCAACATGAAAATGATTCACCAGAAAAGGAAATTCAGCGTTGGCCGATCTGATCTGGAGTCACGATCTAACCTCAGCCTGAGCCTCAGATGCAGGCTGTTCACACGCAAGACATAAACAGTGTTTCCCCCTCGAGCAATGAATTTCAAAGTTAGACATAAACAGCAAACATCAGGTCACATCTGCTGTGGGATCAGAAAAATCTGAGACGATTGGAGCGTCGACTCACTCGTGTACTGGGAATACCTTGAAAGATGCTAAATGTAGACATGGACCAGAAAATGGGATATTTGTAATTAAATGTCTGCTTTTTCTCTGTCTCTGCATATTAAGCATATTTAAATAAGAATATTGTCAGAAGGTTTTTAACTGTCGCTGAGCAGGTAAAAGTGATAAAACAGATAAACAACAAAATCCATCTTTCAGGCTCCATCAACGCTCAGTGTTCACCGTCCAAACAAACAAACAAGCAGGACACAAACAACTTCTCATATCTAATCTGAACCCACGTCCTTGTAGGTGTGTCGAAACACCTGAGCAGTCCAGCCAATCAGCTTAGAGGATCTGTGTAAACATATCTTACATCATCGGGACAAAGCCAAGGGCTCACCGCAGCTCAACAGCACTGACAGCCTGATTAAGCTGCTATTTCAAACTGACTGACCACAAGTTAGTGTGTGTGTGTGTATGTGTGTGTGTGTGTGTGTGTGCGTGTGTGTGTGTGTGTGTGAACCCTCCCATCCTTCAGTACATCACAGACAAGAGAGCCAATTAAGGACTTCCAGGAATATCTAAGAGTAGAAGTAAGCAGTTTTACGGGTTGAATATGAAGGGTTGGAGTGCATTTTTAAACACCTTTAAATGATTTAAAGAAGCGTTTTCTTCTACATGGATGTCAGAGTAGTGAAAAAAAACACATTTCAATAAGTAGGCAGGAATATTTTTATCTATATTGAATCATCTGGGCTTGTTTTTTATTTTTTGCGAAGGATGACTCAGTCAAGTCGTAGGGTGAAGAGTTGCAGGTGCCGGGTCGCACCAGAACACCCGACAAAACCAGAGAGGATTGACGTCAATTCTCAAGTTTGACAAACACCAGAAGGAAAAACCAGAGACAGATTTACTGAGACATTAAACAACAAAAGACATTTGGACAAAGTAAAGTCGTCTCATCTCTGTTTGATCGGTTATTGTCAAAGCAAAAGAGAAATTAGGTTCACAAATCGCTGATTAATCAATAAATCTGTTTTAAAATGTTGCATCACAACAGGCAAAAAGATAACTCTGCTTCATTAAGAGTTTTTACTTTTTTAAAGCCATATTTGCTGTCACCAAACTAACCTGCAAACATTCTGGATAAATTCCGAGATTTATTTCACACAAACATCACCTTTACCAATGTCATCAAAATATCTTGGCTTGGCAGTTTGTTTGTGTTTAGCACAGCATGATATGGCCAAATAATGGTAAACAAGGGCTGGAGGTTGCTGCTGACACACGCTAATATCCTGGGAATCACAAAGGAACATAAAGAGAATGATATTTAAAAAAAAAAAAGCTCTGGGGGAAGTGAGAAAGCCGCTTTCTCTCCAACACTACCATGCAGTTGTGTGAGAAGCAAACCCCAAACCACATCTGTCCCTCTTAGAAATCACAAACTACAACTGGGAAAACAAAACAAACAAAAACACAAACAAAAACACAAACAAAAACACAAACGCAGCTGCTGCCAGGTCCCCCGACACGAGCAGACAGCTGCCGAGCGATTCTCAGAGAACCGTTTGTCCCGTTAACCTCCGCTCCGAGTGTCCGAACTCGCACGCACGTTTTACCATCTGAGCCCCGTCGACACCAAAAACCCGGGACTTTGGGGTTGCCACGGCGACCGCAACTCACGGCACGTCAGTCCGAGGAGCCTGTCATTGTCGATGAAGGACAAACGAGCTGAGACAGGGTTTTACTGATGTTATTATGATGAAATCCTGATTAATGCCAATTAAATTAATAACAAATACAATAAAGATTTGCTTTATCAGCTGATGAATGTGGACACGGGGTGTAAGAAACACAAAAAATGATTTGAAGACAAATAAATTTCTCTTGCTGCTGGGTTAAACAACACGTCTGTGACTAATTACTGTCTCCTAATTTTCACAATATTAAAATGCAAATAGCCATCTTTCTGTCTCCTGCTTCATGATTTAAACCAGTTTTCCTCATCAAGTCATTGCATCCCCTTGATTTTAATCAGTTTTAAACTGAGATCGTATGTAAAGTAGTAGCAGTGTGTGTTATTTAATGCAGTACCTGTAAAAGTGACATTTTTGTGTTGCTCATTAGAACTGAGATGACTCCAAATAATGAGTTAAAAATGATGATTTCCTGAAGGTTTTATTAAATCTAGTGGTTTGTGAGGTATTCTGGTAACAGACAGACATGGGCAACAACATTATTATCTGCAGTGGGCAACAACCAGCACTGACACGGCCTCCATTACACAACGCCTGAGGCATTTACTCTGAGTTAACACAGATAAGTATTTAGAGTGGTGTTTTAAGAGTTTAAATCAAGAGCAGTATTTAGCAAGGCGTCAGCTGTAAATCTTTGTCTCTATACTAATGCACCATAAAACACATTTCACGTGACATTTTAGGAAAACTCCTCGGTCTGTTAGTACCGTTATAAACTCTGAGGAGGAGGTTGGCGACGAGGAGCAAAGGAAGCAGCAGACAAGACAGATTCAAGCAGCACATGTTGGAGTCTGAGTCATTATTTTCAAAAAGCTAGTTTTGGATTTACGCTTCAAATGGAGTTTAAAAAACCTTTACTTTGGAATGATACGGTGTGTCTTCTTGGTGGGGCAAATAATTTATAAAAATAAATAATCCCACCATATGAGTTTACATACAGACTACACCTAGCTTAATTATGTGATTCAAGCTTCCACATTTTGTTTGTTTGTTTTTTTTTTGTGGATTGAGCCCAGTGCTTTGTTTACATTAAGCGTGGACCCACATTTCTGAATTACATATCAATATATTTGGAAAACTACAGGAGTAAACTCTTTCAAACCGCAGCATTCGATCTAATTCAGGATAATATCTTCATGTTTGTTTTCATATTTTGCAATCATTACCTTTAACTACTGTCGATGTTATGATACGTTCAGAATTATCTGAAATACTTTCCTTGTTCCTAACAACAAAGTTTGATTCTTTGTATCATGAAAAAGCTGGACTTGGAAAACAATAAAATATGTGCAAAATTGATTTGGAGCAATATCGCTTTTTAACCACGGCATTCTAAATATAAAAAATAGTGACTTGAAAACATGCCTCTGATCTTCACATAAAAAAATCCTCGTAATGAAGCAAAAAAGCTGTTAGGTTTTTGTCCTTATTGATAACTTAGTTATAAATACTCCGAAATAAAACATTGGAGGGAAGTTTGCAAGTTATCTTGACAATGCAAAGAAGCCATAAGCACCGTGACAGTTATAAATGTGTAAAAACAGCCATCTACCCGATCTAATGTCTTTTTATTTATCAACTGGATCTTTTACAGAGCCTAAAATATAGCCAGCATCATCAGAGTTACTGAGGAGGACCAAATCCCAAATAAAATAAACAGGACATAACGATCAACATCACGCTCTCAGTAGTTAAAGCTATCTAATCTATCAAACCAAACATCAGTAAAGTGTAAACTTTCACAGCTTGCCAGGGATTAAAAAATGCCCGGATTGATAACCTGGTTGAGACTCCCGTTAAAATCATATTTACACACAAAGCTACTAGCTTAAAACTAATTAAACTTTTAGAAACCGACCTCTTCGTGTTACAAATAACACCAGCTCAACTTCTAATGATAACATCCACTGTTAACGGACAGTGTCTAACTGATTAATTATTTCACGTTTATAGACTCAGATATCAGTTAGCTGTTGGACTGGGGAGCTTCTTGACCTTAGCCTGACAACATGCTAAAAAAAGTCGGCTGCATTATTTTTTAACAGCTTAAATTGAAAATAAAACATCACCTTGTTTTATGTCATCAACTTTTAAGGTCTCCGCTTCATTAAATGCCGCTTAGCTTTGTCCCAATCGGTCGGAAAACACTGGCGTTAGGACAGACTCTGCTTAAGTAGCTTCGCGTGCTAACGCTAGCAGGCTAACACCGCGGCTTGATATTACGCAGCGTCTCCGGTTAGATTGCACCAAGCTGTTAAAAATAATAACACACCTTCAGGATCACCGAGTGGACGCTCGAAGTCCGCACGAAGACCACCGTGGATAGGCTAAAGACATCAGGGAGGATCATGGATGTCTGTCGCCGGTGCTCCAACTCATTAACGGAGGAGAAAAACATCGAAATTACAGTGAAGCTAATGCAGACTGTAGCTTTTTACAGTTCACCATGACTGCAAGGCTTTGGCGCCACCTACAGGCCGCAGCTGGAAAAAACACCTATTTGCAGCGGAATATAAATTAATTATAATTACCTGCGTCAGTAGCCTCACCTCATCAAAATTCAGTAATTAAAAAAATTAGGTATTCAAGCATCATCATATCCATACTAAATAGCTGTTCACATACTGTTGCATAATCATGTGTGCATATATTAGTTAAAAAGTATTTACAACATCTTACATCTATATTTAAACATTGCTTCTAAGAAGCCAAACTTTTAAAAAACTATCTCAAGAAGTCATCACAAATAATTGTTTCCTGGATTTAAAAAATGTTCTTCAACATTTTTCTTTGGCTTTCATTTATTTATTCACACCACAGTTATTGTACTTGTTTATAATAATTTTTGTTTGTTTATAAAAAAAAACTCTCAGCACTGCCCTTTGAACAATAATAATAAAAAAACTATAATTATTTTTAGCTAATACTAGCCTGTCAGAAAACACAAATAGCTTCATTTTTTCATAATATACTTAATATAATAATCTAGTTTTATTTATTTAATAGCCGTAATTTTAAAGATTACTTTAACTTCAATGAATCTTAGTACTTTAACTTATCCATGTAGTATAAATTAGGACAAAAGTATTATGTACAGTTTAGTTCAATGTATCATTAGAAAACTAAACACTATAAATAGTAGTTTTTTGTTCATATTAACAGAAAAGCTTTCCATCAGATAGTACATTTTGAAAAATAAATTATATTATAGTGTTTACTAATTAATGTTTTTACAAAGTAAAAACAAATTTTCTAACCGAGAGTAATTACGTATAATGCCTGTAATGCAGGTAACGAACGCGACACTGTATTAAATCTTTTAAAATTTCCGAGTTACAGTAAATGCGTCATCGTTGAATGTAACGGTTCAAATAAAGACTTTTAATTGGTCAGCCATTTAAAATCCCTATTCTGATCAGCCAATCAGGGATACTTTTGTTGGTCACGTCCAGCAACGAACGTACACGGTAGGTGATTCAGAAATTAGCCTGTGACTACTAAAGCGTTTAAATGAAATACATTTATAACACTCAAAATGTATAACATATTTGTTTATCTTGTTATTTATAATTTGTAGGCGAACGCACCTCGCTTGTGACTCGGTGTATATTTTCTGTCGGGATGAATATCGGGTGAGTCTGGTTTTGAGCAGCTAGCTAGCTAGCTAGGCTAAATACAGGAAGTGAATGTCGCAGTGGAAGACCAGTCAATGTTTTTGTTTTGTAAACACCTCAGTAGTGAATGATGTTAAAGAGCTGCACATTTTGATTAAGCTATTTATTTGTCTATAAGAATAGAGCTAAATAATTTTAATTCATGACTGCAGCTTAACTACATAAATACAGAGTATTTAATGGTTTTCTTGCTAATGTTTGACTTATTTTATCTGAGTGCTTTAAGTACATTGTAAACACTGCATAATAAACTGTCTCTAATAATTTGTCTGTATCTGAAAAGGGATGGTCTGCTGTTTAAAGTGGAAAATGGAAAACCTAAATTGATCGTACTCAGTCATGGTGAGATTTCAATGGAACGAATTACATGTATCCCAACATTGATTTACAGATTAACTAATGCACTGTTATTAAAGATAATATTTTTTTATCTATTAAAATGTCTTCTGTCAATTAAGTTTAAATGACTGTATCCATAACATTTAGTTTTATATATGTACATAAAAACATAAAATCATATTTTTTTCTGCTCACATTCTGGTCTTTTTTTGCAGCAGGTGCTGAGAGAAATCCAGCAAAGGTAGGAATCACCTTTATAGTTTGATCATCAGCTTTATACTGATGTAAAGTTGACATATTTTGCCCATGTCATTTTTATCTTTCTAATAAATAACAAATGATGCAAGAGGAAGAGTTTTTTCTGATCTTATGAGTTTGTGTTATGTTCCCAGCATGTGTCCATCAAACCCAGAGCAGCTAAAATCTTAAGCTCCAGGCAGCCGTGCTGCGTTGAGGAGGAGGTGCAGGATCAGGAGAGTGCGCCCCGGCAGGCGACGGGGAGTCACAGGCAGGTTAAATGTAAAGCGTCAGGATCGTCTACGTCATCTCATCCTATTAAAACCACCACTGAGGGAAGGAACAGCAGCTTGACCTCATCTAAAACACACCACAAAGACCGCAGCGTCAAAGTGGCAACCAGAGGAAGGGATGGGGTAAGAACCTGATCTGATGCTGTTTAAGAAGTCATTTAAAATATAAATCATAAAATCATGTGTTCACTCAAGGTGATATCAAACAAACTCAAACTCACCGCCGTTGTTGGACCACCGGGAGCCAATGGGAAAGCAGTACAACCTCTGAATACTCGAGGAGGTGGGAAAAAGACCTTAAAGCAGACCGGTGTGGAGAACAACCTGGTGTGTCTGACAAGTGAACAGCTGCAGCAGATCCTCAACGCTGTCAAGACCCCCATCAATGGACAAAATAAACCAGAGGAGCAGGCGGCACAAGGTATTAATGTTACCTTTAACACAACCTGCAGCAAGCAGAGTACTGAAAAATACAAACTGTATGTAATTTCTTTGTTTGTTAGAGGATCCAACAGACCTCAGGTCTGATTCTGTGACTGAAGAAAGAGAAATAAGAGAGGAAGACAAAGGAGGAGGAACTGATGCAAACAGAAGCTCACAAGAAAAAGATAACGGGTTATCTAGATCTTTGTTCAGCTGGCTGGAGGAGCGAGAATCAGACAGCAGGACGACCATCGATGCCAAGAAGGCTCAATGGAAGAGGGAGCTTGGTACTTTGTGATTCTAAATAATTCAATATTTCCCTCTTCTGAAAAACACAAACTATAACAATGATGTAGTTTCTTAAAATGAACAACAAACTAAATGTGATTTAAAAAAAAAATTTTTTTTTAATGGGATTGTTTGTTTTTAGATGAACAGGTGGCGTTAAAGCAGCAGCGCTCAGCACCCAGCAGACTACAGGTAGAGTTTTACTCACCTGTTTTCAATCCACCCATCCATGATTCAGTCTTTATTTTTGTGGGGTTTTTTTAACTTTGTGCGCTCCAGGTTGAGGAGTACGCAGAGAGCGTGTTATCAGTTCAGAGTTCCGTCAGCCACAGAGAACAACCTGCGGCCGTCAGATCCAACCTCAGGCTCGGGGTAAATCTCATCTAACAACCAATGTTTGCTTCAAACATTTTGTTTTAATAACTTTTTAAAATGTTTTTTATGTTTTACTCTGGAGCTCTTTGTTGCAGGATTAAGAGTTTTTTTGTAATTATTATTAAAATAAATAATTTTTTGAATTATTAAGACACAAAATGAGCATTCCGACAATGAAATATTCAGGGTTTCTGCAGGTTTCCCAAACTCAAATTTAAAACTTTTTAAAGACCTTATTAAGACCATTAAGAATAAAATTTAAGACCTTTATCACCACATAAAGAAATGTACAAAAATAAAAGCCTTAAACTCGTCCCTTTGAAGCAAAGTGTTTAATGAGCCTTTTCCCACATTAGCGACGGCTCTTCTTTCTTTTTCTGCCTCCGGTGATGTGGACTCACTGATCAAACGAAAGCTGCTTGGCAGTCGTATAGGTTGTGTGTCTGTTGTAACCATATTCAGTCAATAAAGAAGAGTCGCAGGAGCATTTTATTGAGCATTAAAGTTTGAGTTACTTGGACTTTATTTAAATAAATTTAGGGAATTTTAGACTTTTTAAGGCCTAAAAGTTTGAGTTTCACATTTTTAACCCCACAGAAACCCTGAAAATCACTTATTTGTTTTTAAAATGAGTTTATTATTGGGATTCATCTTTGTTGCGTCATATTTATTAGATTTTTTTCATCATCTCTATCATTAACTCCTTGGGGCTTAAATAAAATATTTTTTTAATAACCTGGTTAATCTCAACCTAAATGCTCCAAAATATTAGAGCTTTTGAAATATTTATCATTTTGCAGGAAATTCACAAAAATCAAGTCCGTAACGAAGGTTAAAGTGACAATTTTTGTGTTAAAGTAAAACCTGCCTTCAGAGTGATGTGTATATATATTTTTTGCAGGAGGTCACTCCGATGGAGGAGTCGTCGAGCGCTGAGAGGAAAGAGGAGCAGAGGAGGCGCTGGCTGCAGGAGCTGGACCGCCAGAGAGAGGAGGCGGCTCAGCGCAGGAAACAGGAGAAGATCCTGAAGAGCCAGGTGCCGTGAGGGCCCAGCAGAAACCAGGTGTTCTGTTGAGGTTTGTTTTTACCTGTAACGTTTTGCCCCTCCCCCCGCAGCCAGAAGACCACGAGCGCTGGGCCGCACACTTTGACTCGCACCAGAGGAGGCGTCTCGTCCGGACTCCAGCCGCCTCGGCTCCGCCTCCAGGCCGGCTCAACGGTTCCGAGCGAGGGGACTGGGACCCCTCGTCCAGCTTGTCTCTGGCCTGGGAGGCCACCAGCAGCTGCGGAGCGGAGAGCCTCCTCGGAGCCAGGGTGGACTCTACCAACGGGTTCCCCACCAGAACCAGGTTTGAAACGAAATCTGAGATTCTTGAAAAGCTGTCAGAATTTCTTTAAAACCCAAACAATTACAACAATCATCACTTTTCTGTTCTTCACTCAGCTACCTGAGGACCATGACCTCCCTGCTGGACCCCGCCCAGATGGAGGAGAGAGAGAGGAGGAGGCTCAAACAGCTGGAGCAGCAGGTAGGAGGAGGCACCTCTGACAGGAAACACAAAAGATCCTCTCTGGTTCTCGTCTAACTCAGTCTCTCCCCCCACCCCCGTTAGAGGGCGATCGAGGCCCAGATGGAGGAGCGCAGGAGGCACAGGGAGCAGGAGGAGGCGAAGAAGAGACGGGAGGAAGAGGAGGAGGAGAAGAGGGTGGCCCAGGAAAGGGAGAAGCTGCAGAAAGTGTTTGATTTGGAAATACAAAGGAAGAAACAAAAGGTCTGCAGTGGAGAGAACTCACAGAAAAACACTTTTTTTTTCTTTTAAACCGTATTTTAAAATAAAACCGTATTTTTATAGTTAACTGTGTTTCTTCAGGAGGAGGTGGTCCACCAGGCCGACTGTAGCATCAGACGGGAGGAGACCTCGGAGTCCAGCAGTGAGTCCAGGAGTGTCCCAAATTATAAAGAATTAAACCTCAAACTGTTTTTATCCTTTTTTATTAATTTGTTAATCAGCTACCAGAGAGTCGGGGGATTTGGAGAACACCGGCAGCTCAACCTCCTCGTTCAAAGACATGGCTGTTCAAACAGGTACTACAGAAAGTACTAGAATACAAATACTACAGTACTGATGCTTCTGTTGTGAGGAAAACGGTTAAATCTGTTTTCTCTAAAAACTAATTTCTCATCATGCTTCTGTTTCATCTCTTTGAGCAGAAGAGACTCTCGTCCTTCAGAGTTCAGATGTTGCTGTGCCTCCTCCTCCTCGGTCTGCTGCTCCCTCCAACAGCAGGAGTCGGGCGGTGCGAACGGGGAAGGAGAACGTCTGTCTGCCAGCAGGAGATCTGTACGAGCCGTTCGCCAGGACCGAGCGGAGCCGCCGAGACAAGAAGAGGCCGGAGTGGAACACGCACAGGTCCAAACATGTTCAGACGATTAAATCATTAAAAAAACTCAAACGAGCCGAAGAGAAAAGCGATAAAGAAGTGATGTTTGTTTATATTTTTACTGACGTCACCGCGGTGCGTCCTCCAGGCCCAGCCGTCAGTTCGTTCCAGCCTCGGAGCGTTACCCCGTCACTCTGCAGAGGAACCGGCAGGAGAACCGCCTAAGGAGGCAGGCCGAGCTCCTCGCTCTGCAGGAGAGAGCCCGACAGGCCAGAACTGAACCACCTCCTCAGAACCAAGAGCCCCGCCTCGGTCCCAGCACCAAGAGCGCCGGGTCAGTGGAGAAGGTAAGAAAACGTCTGATCCTTTTAATCAAAGTCACAGATTTTACTTCATTTTATTTCCTCTTCCTGAAACTGTTAATGTTTCAGGTGGAAACTGGTTCTAAAGGGATCAACGACCCCCCAGCCAGGGCCCGATCCCCTCCTGTACCCGCCATCAAACATGAAGTCCAGAGCCAGCAGGCTTCCCGCTCTTCTCCGGTTCTAGAGTTCGTTCCTTACATCCGGACCAACGAGGTCTTCAACCTGAACCCCCTGGAGCCGGCTGACACGCCCCCACCTGAAACACTCTCCGGTCAGAACGCTTCAAACTCTGAAACGTGTTTTTTAAATTCATATTCTTATTATTCACGTATCTGTTCCATATCGGACCTTTAAACTCGTAGGTTTTTCATCAGTTTGGTTTCTTTCTCCTGGTCAGGCACTCCTCCCGAGAGTTCAGCGTCTCTTCCTGTTTCTACGCACCGAGACCGGCTCCTGCACCCGGAGCTGCTGCGGAACACGCACACACACCGGCAGCAGGAGATCCTGAGAGGCCTGGCTCAGCTTCGACAGGTAACACACACACAGAGGTTTGTTTTATATCCCCGTGGGGACCATGGATTGACTTTCATTCATTTTCTGGTAATTTTATAGCCTAACCCTGATCATTTACCCTAAATTTAACCTCACAGGTACCTACCTGACCCTAAAACTAACGTAAACTCAGTTCACACCTTTGTCCTAAACCAAACCCCCCATCTGAAATTAGCATCCGTACCCACGATGCACATTCAGTCCCCAAGAGGCTGCGTTTTTCTGGAAAATGGTTCCCGTAATGTAGCAAAAACGTGCCCACACACACACACCAACTGGAGCTCACACATGTCTGTTTTCTTCAGGGTTTGTTACAAAAGCAGAAGGAGCTGGAGATGGATCTGAATCCTCTCTGGAATCGCCACGACAACGAGCAACAGCTACCTTCGACGAAACACAACAAGACGTGACCTCCGGCCGACGACGTCATCGATCAGCGAATCGTCTGATCGGTGACTTCCTGAGGCGGAAGCAGAGAAGAGAAACTGTTCGATTTGAAAACATCGTGAGGAAGACGAGGGTTTATGGATCGTCTGCAAACCATAAAATCAGTAAAATCAGGCTCTAATATTCAGTAAAATCAAAATGATTTGTGTTTTTCTTTACCAAAACCACAGATATTTCAGAATCAGACATTGTCTTTATTTAATTCAAGCAATTAAATCATAAATTAATCATTTCAGCCTCACTGGTTTCCTGAACCCGTCTGAGGTGAAACCAACTTCATGTGTTCAAATGATCGACTTGAATAAATTATGAATTAAATGTTAGTTTTTTTATGTTTTGCAGTGTAACAATTGTTTGTTTTTATTTATTGTAACTTTAATAAATGATGTGCAGTTCACAGCCAGCTTTTTAAAGTCATTTTATTATAAAATGCTGATGTAAAAAAAACAAAAAAAAAACCATAAATGTATTTAAGTTAAAAACCGGTTTGTTACAGTTTTTCTACACGACTGAACACAAACAGCTGAACCGAACTTTCAGGACACAGGAGGACTTTTTACAGGTGTCCCTGAAAGAAGTGTGAGACATCATTATTTTACAGTTCGAGTTTCTACAAACGAGTGGCTCAGGTTTCATCTTTTGTACGACCCGGCGGAGTGAAAAGAAATGTTTCAGTCAGGAGAACCAGAAATGTGGTTCGACTTGTTTTAAACGTAACAGTAAGTTTATAAAAGAGTTTGAATGAAATGTTAATTTTTTTTTAGTTTTTCTAGAACAGGTGAACCCACTTTAAAAGATCTGAACGAATTTTAAAGCAGGATGAGGTCAAATACCTGCAGTTTTTTTTATTTCATACACGTTTCAGTCGCTCACAAATCTGCTGAAACCTTAAAAAAAACGAGGTTAAACCGATGTTTCTCTCTGTGGCATCGAATAATAAAAACAATCAGCTGATCATCAACATAAAAGACAGATTATTGAGTCATTTCCTGGTTGTTCTTCAGTATTTGTGAGTAAAATGAAAACTCTGGACCAGTTAAACACGTGATGGTTCTTCACATTAAAGAGAACTCTTAAATTAAACACAGATCTGAAGGAAAACTGGACCTCTGCTGACAGATTGTGTTAAAGAAGGAAACTTCAGCAACTCGTTCAGAACAAAGTGACGGTTAATAAAAAAAAAACAGTTTGTGAGTTCGAACCCGCAGCACCTCAGCAGGACCTCAGCAACTTTAATGCTTTTTTTTTATGTGCTTGTTTTATTTATTTGATGTTTTTTAATTTGTCTCTGCTTCTGTTTCCTGAAAGAACCTCTAAACAAAAACCAGTCCGGTCCAGAAAGTTTCAGGTTTTTGTTTGTTCTCTGCTCTCAGGTGAGAGTTCTGTTTGTTTACCTGAGCAGCAGCAGGACGGGGCGTGTGCTCCGATCAGGTGACGTAGAAGGAACTGGGTCCCTACATCCTGTTAAAACCCCCTCCTGGTCGGGCTCCTCTGTACGCGTGACCGCCTGGACCTGCTGGACCGTAGTATCCTCCCAGGAAGTCCATTCCGGTCTGCTGGTAGCCCCAGACCAGAGGGGCGCCGGCGGGGGGTATCCCTCCTGGCCAGAGGTGCGTGGGCCCCATGATATTTCTGATGCCTCTCAGGGGTCCGAGCGGCCCCATCAGGGGACCCGGGTGGAACCGCTGGTTGTGGAGCGGGGCCATGTGGGGGGGCTGCAGCAGGCCGACCCCGCGCTGACGAGGCTGGTTTACGGGTTGGAAAGGAGACTGACGAGGCTGCTGGGCTTGGTTCGGGGCTGGATTCGGGTCACGGTTCCGGTCCGCCACCACGGAGATCCCGGTTACCTTGGTGACGGCGGTTGTGCTGCTGCTCCGTGGGATTCCAGGCTGCTCCTGGTTCGACTGCTGGTCTCTGCGGGACAGGAAACAGACTGATGCTTTATGGGATTTGTAGTTTTAGGATGTCCCAAAAACTATAAAACTAAACATGTTACAGACTTTTTCAGGAAACAGGAAGTGTTGGACTGACCTGGACCTGTCTTCGGCTGTGGACACGTCCTGCTCTGCTGCTGTCAGACTCGCGGGTTCTTCTTGTTGATCCGGTTCTCCCTCGGTCCCGTCTTTGTCCGGTTCTGCAGCTGCAGCTTGGTTTGATGAGAGAACGGAGGAGTCTGTGTTACTGTAAGTCCAGTTTCCTGTCTGTGACCCGACTTGAGGACAGGGATCCCCTCCCTCTGTGGGAGACGGGGGTCTGTCCTCCCGGCTCTCCTCCTGCCACCGTTCCGGCGGCAGCGAGGAGTGAATGGACTCCAGGGCGGCCGTGGCTGCTCTCATGGTGGGCGAGAGTTGGACGTGCTCTGTGGGTCCCTCGTAGACCGGAGGCGGGGTGGCGGCGGCAGCGGGAGGGGGGGCAGAACTGATGCTGGACTCTAACTGGACCTCCAGGATCTGCTGCTGCTGTTTGAGCTGCTGCAGCTGCTCCAGCCGCTGCGCCCTCAGCTGCTTGATGGCCTGCTGCAGGAACTCCATGTCTCTGCTGGTGGTGGGGGACAGGCAGTCCTTACTGAAGGCGTCCGGGACGATCTGGTCCGACACGTGGGGGAGAGAGGGCGGGGTGGAGGGGGGCTGGGGGAGGACCTCCTGGGGCTGGTTGGAGGAGGGGAGGGCGTGGACGTTCTCGGGGAAGGTGGAGGGTGAGAGATCAAAGCCGGGGACGACGTCCTGATGGTTCACCTGCCCGCTGAGACCTGAGGACAGACGAGACAACCGAGAAATAAGGACGGATCCTCAACACGAGACAAAAAACAAAAAAGTCACAAACGTCCAGGTCTGACCTTTGGAAGCGAGCAGATCCTCCACCAGTAACTGTTTGTCCCTGATGTCGTGGCACCCGACCAGTCTGGTGAAGTTCTGCAGAACTTCTTCAACACTGGCCACGATGATGCCCCCGTTAGAGAAGGAGGGAAACTTCTCGAAGTGGTGCTCTGAGGTAAAACATTCAAAGTGAGAAAGACGTAAATCACAAACACCAAACCCATCCGACACAAGTCGTACACATTCAGAATTCAAGCACCTTCCAGGTAAAGTTTCAAACTTTTCCAGCATCAAACTTCAAATCAGCATCCGTGTGTCTTAATCTAAAATACTCTCCAGCTGAAATAAATTCTGCAACTTAAAGTTATTAATATGATATTATTAACTGCATAAGTTGCAGAATTTATTTTGTGAAACTAGACGATGATTTTAAACTAGATGTTCACATTAAATCAGTGATCAAGTCCAGTCGCTGCCCCTAAACTGTGGAATGAGCTTCCTTTGTACATCAGACAGGTCGGCTTACTTCCTATTTTCAAATCTGCTCTCAAAACACACTTTTTCTTCTTGGCTTTTTACTCAGTGTGAGATGTTTTAAATGTTTTGTTGTTTTTATATTATTGGCTCATTTTACTTAGTTTATTGTTTTTATGAGTTTTTATTAGTGTACAGCACTTTGTTTTTAAAATGCTTTATAAATAAAGCTGTATTGTATATGAAATGCATAAACAAGCAGATACTTTTAGCATAATTAACCCTTTAGCTAACACCTTTACTAGTGTTTTTAAAAAAAAAATCTTTTGTTGTTGCACATTTTAAATTACAGTAATGATATAAAACTCTAGCTCGATCCATCCTTCAAAACAATCAATTTGCAATTTACCTGCAAAGTTGAAAGCTAGCTTAAATCCAACTATTGCTAACCTTGTTTATGGCACAGACTCTCGTAAAAAGCTGCCGGTCCTCTTGCATGTCTTGCAGGAAGCTACTTCAGGGTTTGATCGTTGTTTTAGACAAGTTTTGCATTTTGTGTTTTCGAGCCAAAAACTGCCTGGCATGTATAACACAGCTACTAGGGGTGCAACAATACAGAAAATTCCCGGTTCTATCTTTTTTTGATATAAAAAAAGAGAAATGTCCATGCCCTTCTTAACTTGTAATTTATTAAAATTAATTCTGAACATGTTGTTTAACCTCAAAAGTACAGTTTTTAAACAGCAAGTTTCTCAGTGGATCTGTGCTCAACAATGCAGCCTAGGTGGAGCAGTCGAACACAGATCCACAGAGCATCTTCAGAAGACAAGTTGTATTGAACTGTATTGAAAGGTTCAGATCCACGTTTTGTTGCACCTCTAATAGCTTCATGCTACATCAGAGGACGCCGCCGGCCTGGCACATATTAAAGTAGCTCTGGCTTTAATTACTTAAAAAACTCACAGTAAAATGACTTCCTAAAGTTAAAACCTGTTATTGGAGGTGGTTGAGCCGCACCTGTGAGGTAGATAGTGTGTCTGAACTGAGTGTATCGGGCCTGGAGCTCCAGGAGACAGTCCAGGTCAGGAGACTGGTGGTTGGTCATGTCACAGTGGTGATACGGGAGGAACTCCACGATCTGACGCTTCTGATAGGTCGACAGAATTTCCAGCAGGTTTGCTGCATCTTTTCTGAACCTGAGCAGACGTTAATGAAACAGATTTTTATCAGCTGCTGAAGGAACTTTACTGAGTAAGAACTAAGTTTAGATGTGTGACTCTACCTGGCCTGTTCCTTCAGTTTCTTCTGGGTTTTGCAGTGAACCTTCCACCTCCAGACGCTCTCTGGAGAACTGTGCTGCTCCAGGAGCGTCAGCAAAGCGGTGAGTCGATCTGCAGGAACAACACGACGTGAGTGAAACGTTTTAAATCCGTGTGTTTGGATTTTTGACCGCGACGTACCGTGAGTGATGACGTCCGGACTGAGGACCAACTCGTCGGAGACGATGCAGCCTCCGGAGACGAAGAGCTCGATGCAGCTGTTGTTCTTGATGTCGTCCAGTGAGTCGACGCCCACAAACACCACGGAGGAGTGTCTCTTCAAAGACATGAGGCCTGGGATCTGACAGGAAGACGGACTCATCTTTAACAGGCTCAGTAAATTTGTTGTTTAGGCCTTTACAAAGGTCCAGTTCCAGGTAAATACCTTGTGTATGTGTCCCGCCGTGTCTTTGTTCTTAATAATCACCAGCAGACCGTTTTCTGAGTTTTCGTTGTGAAGAAAGTCGACGGGACTCTGCTGCACGTTACCCAGCTTCAACAGATGTTCCTGGAAAACAAAGTCAGGTAAAAAAAAAGCTTCCAGGTGTTAAAGCTCCTCGTACAAACGTGTCTTTTCAACGCTCGTCTCGTTACCTTGACCTCCTCGTACACCGGGTCTCCCAGCTCCGTGCAGTGGACGTAGAACTGCGGGGACTTCCTCTTGATGTCTTTGGCGATCTCCACCAGGTTGTTGAGCACGTCTGGGTTCAGCAGGTTGATGACGGAGCTCAGGTGTGTTGTGGAAGGAACGGGTTCTGAGCCCGCGTCCTGGACCAGGGCGGAGCTGGGGCTGGAGACCGGCTCGTAGGAAAGGGACGGTTCGGTCTGGGCGTTGGAGGCGTTGCTGTAGCCCGGAACGGTCACGATGCAGTCTGAACCTAAAAGACTCCCGTGGGCTTCTTCAGCTGCCGTACAGACTACAGTTCTCGTCACAGCGTCGTCTTCTGTCACGTTCTGAGTGATGGTTCTGCTGATCTCTAAGGCGTCTTCGGGTTTGTAGGTGAAAAACACAGAGTTTGGGTCAGACGTGGACATTTGTGGAGACTGAGGTGTCCAGGGTGGATCCTCCGGCTGCCAGACTTCACCCACCCTGGAGAACACGGACGCCTGACTGACGGGTGATTCCACGCAGGCGGCCGTCTGGAAAACCTCCCGGCTCCTTCCTGTTTCAGAACTCTCCGCTCTGAAGCTGGCCACGAAGTCACTGATCCTCTGAGCCAGCGTCTCGTCGATGTCCGCCCCGCTGCTGTTGGCCTGTTGCTTGGGCCAGCTCACGTCCAACTCTCCCAGCATGCAGCTGATGCCGTCCTTCAGCGAGCTGACGTAGTCCTGAACCGGAGGGCAGGGGTTGTAAAACGACACGAAATGTGAAAACGGAGACAGCGACGTGTACGGGGGGGCGTTCTCCGTGTTCGAGGAGCAGCGAGGGATCGGAGGGAAGCTGCAGCTCCCGCTCTCCTCCTGCAGGAGGAGCCGCATGTCGGAGGTGAAGTCTCCCAGATGTTTGTCCACGATGCTGTCGATGTCTCCGAGAGGACAAGCGGTGGTCGAGGAGACTTCTCCTCCTGTCTGTTCATTAGTAAAATCTATCAACATTTCCTCCTGCTCCACCTTAAGTTGTCGACACAAATCAGCCTCTATCTGCTTCTGTGTTTCTTCTCTTTTAGGTTTAACACGCTCTGCTTCTCCCTCTGACTCCATCACTTGGTCAGACGGAGGCGGTGAAGGTGGGTGCCTCAGCTCCGGAGCTGGAGCACCTGATTGCTCCTCCTTGATTTTGATCCATTGAGGCTTCGTTTCGTACACTCCTGCAGGAGACGAACGTCAGATATTAGAATAATAAGAACATCAGACTCTGACGCACACAGTTCTGTCAGCTGCTGTTTCCAAAACCCTGATTCTAAAGTTGTTAATAGTGTAAACGCTTCACAGCATTCACACTATTCAGATCTTTTTTTCTTCCGTACGGTATTTGTTATACATTTCATTCCACAGCTTTGTGCTATTTTAACAATTCATAAAGCAAAACATTTAGTTCCTTCAAGACATACCAGAGATTACTTTTGATATTTCAGCTGTCAGCCACATTTTCTCCTATTGAAAACAAATGAAGCTGTTTTCAAAATCCTTAAAATCCTTTAAAATGTTTCTGAATCTTTACAGCACCTTTTGTTCTTTTTAACTTCCTTGTGTTAATTTTAGCTTCTGTTTTGCTAATTTTAGTTTTTTTCCTGCTATTTCAGCTGTAATTCTGCTTCTTTCTGCTCTTCTGAGTCAATTCTGCCTCTTACAGTTGCTTTCTGTTACATTCAGCTATTTGCTACAATTTTAGCTAATGTTCAGCTGTTAGCAGCTAAAGTTAGCTGTTTTAGGCTAAATACACATTCTTGTGGATATTTTAGCTTTTTCTGTTAAATTCAGCAAACTTGTGCACCTTATAGTAATTTAAGAGTTTGTAGCTACATTTTAGCTGTTTTATTGCACATTTTGGCTGTTTAGTTATTATAACAAATAGACACATAAAATTTCAACTGTTATGTTTTTCTCCTGCTAATTTGACTTTTTTTACACCTCATTAACCATCTGGGTGCTAATCGCAACTTGTGTCTCCTACCTTAAGCTTGTTTTTATTGCTAATTTTAGCTTTTTTTTTGCTATTTTAGCTATAAATTTGCTCCTTTCTGCCATTCTTCTGCTAATTTCTGTTTTTTTGTGCTTCTTTCAGCTTTTCAAACTGAACTAGCATTAATGGTTTTGCTATTAAACATTTTCAGCTCCATTTCAGCAGCTTTCAGCAAAAAGCATTCACACTAGCATTTTTGCAGGAAATGGAATTTCTCTAGTTATTATTTATTATGTTTACTACATTTCAATAAGAACAAAATATGGGTTTTGAGTTGAAAAACAAAAACAAAAATCTTAGGAGTTAAAGGTCTGACCTGAGATGATCTCTGTTTACCTTGAAACTCCTCGAGGACCGTGGGAGCTAACTGTAGCGTGTTAGCTCCACTGTGGTTCTTATTTAATGAGTTTGGCTCCGTAGACTCCGGGGACCGGCACTGAGCCGGTGCTGGAGGTGGAATGGTTTCAGGTGACGGGGACTCGGCAGGAGAACTGGGGTCAGGAGATGGACACTGCGAAGGTGAAGCAGGTGGGCTGGGGTCGGGGGATGGACACTGTGAGGGCGAAGCAGGTGGGCTGGGGTCAGGGGATGGACATTGAGAGGGTGAAAGAGGTAAGCTAGGGTCGGGGGATGGTTGCTGGGTGGTAGAGGGAGACGGGCTACACTCGGGAGACAAGGCGGGGCTCTTCCTGGAAGGTTTGGTTGCCGTGGGGATGCTTGTTGCTGTAGTGAGGTGCTGGCAACGGGGGTCCTGGGGGATGTTCCTGTCTCTCTGAGAATACCTCCCTGAGCATAAACCTGTAGACAGAAAGTTTATTCTGATTATAATCTACATCCTTTAAAACGTTCTCTGATCATCATCATCATCACTTTATTTAAATAACACATTTAAAAACAACAGTGTTGACCAAAGTGTAAAAAAGTGAGTTTTCAATCGAGATTTAAAAGACGGGTCTGAAGAAACAAGTTATTATACAGCAGGACTGGATGGACTCGTAGACTCCATCACTGGCATACTTTTATTTATAAACCCAGACTAGGACTATAAATAGAAAGTCCACTGGAGGATATTCTCTTGGTTGTGAGAATTTATTTTTACTTTCGGTGCCTAAAGTCTGAACTAAACTTAGAAAGAAATCTTCTTGGAACCAGTTGATACATGAAACTAAAGGTGCTGTTATCACTAAATGTTTTTAAGGCTGTTTCCTAATGAGTTTAAGAAGGAATCTTCTGTCTGTAAACGTTTTAACTGAGGAATCTTTTAATTAATCTATCTGTGACGGTGTAAACTTTTTCTGTTTTTGCTGTGAATGCCTTTTGACAGCCACCAAAATAAATAAAAAGTCAGTGGTGATACGGACACAGTGACAATGGGAGTATTTAGATTTTAAAAGATTTATATTTAGCGACATATTTGGATTTTATAGTTAGGGTATAGTTTAGAGTGTTTAGTCAGTTTTAGTGTCTTTGACTCAAAACGAGGTGATTTTTTTTAAATGTGACGCTGCAGCTGGTTGAGGTGGAGCTGCAAGCAGATGGATCGCTGAGCAACATTAATCATAACTTTTTCTGACGAATAATTGCACATGATACAACCTTCCTCCATGTGGACCATGCTAACAAAACCCTAATGACCCTCTGGAGGAGTGGGAGGGTGTTTCATACCTATTCTCTGCTTTATATTGTGGACATCTCTTACAGCTGCAAACATAATGAGAATGATTTGATGTACAGATGGTTAATTAGGCAGACAGACCTGTTATGGGGATAAGGACCCAGGGGATCTTCCACTCCTCCTCCTCCTCCTCTGCTTCATTAGCTGCTCCTTTCCTCCATGGCTTGCCTTCTCTGTAAGAGTGATTTGTCTCCCCACTGTGTGAACTGGGACTAAATCCCTCCGAACCACTGCCGACGCTGCCCGCCGTGTGCTCCTACGAACAGAAACACAGATATACGAGTTTAATCTACTGTAAATATGTAGTTAACCAGCTTTATTTGACTTAAATACAACTTTAATCTGAAGACAAGAAAACTCATAACTACTACCACACCAAATTTAATGTAATATCATGAAGGCTGTCAGTCAAAGTAACATCACTTGTGTGGAAAGAGTCATCAATCTAAAGTTTAAGGTACCTCCAGCTCCTCCTGCTGCCTCAGGTCTACGTCACAGTTCGTGGGCAGACCCAGCTTTGAAGCCAGCCGGCCAAACGGACTGAACTCCTTCTGTCCTTCGTCTTGTGCCTCATTTTGATTGGCAGTTTGGATGAGACCTGCAGCGTAGCAGAAAAAAAATGATCCCAGTTAACAAGAGATACTCGTCTGGTAGCCCTGAAACTAAATAAATCAGTGTGAACAGAGTAAATTGTAACTAACTTAAGAATTTGTGTGAAGACTTAGGGACAGGACTGGATAAACTACTGCTTCTTCCTGCTCCTTTTTCAAACACATTGAGTTTTATTCAATATAATATTTTGCTGGAAATTTTATGTTGTAACTAATGTTTTTGTGTTTTCTCAATGTTGAGTGTACATATATACATATATATGTGTATATTTTTTTTTTACTATTTTTGTAAAATGTAATAAAATAAAAAAAAAGACATGTTTTAGTTTGCGTCTCGTCACCTTTTATCTGCACGATAAATTTGTCCATTAGTTCAGACCCGTCCTCCCTCAGATCCACATCCTTCAGACCCAACGAGCTGATCACAGACGTGAAAGAAAAAGGAGGCGTCGGGACTTTGTTTCCTCCGACTTAAAACCAGACAAAAAAACAAACAGTTGAAGTCGTCGGCTTGTTTTACGACACAGACGTAACGTTTGCGCCCCTCTCACCTGGAACCCTGTCGCGTCGTCCCGTTTCCTGCGACGCTTTGAAGTATTTCAAGGCTCTCTTCGCCGTTTCCTGTTCCAGCTTTCTCTTCCTCTCCGGCGCCTTCGTCCCCTCGCCTTCCTCCCTCCTCACCTCGATTTCTGCGTTCCTCTTGCAGGTCAAGACGAGATCCAACAGCTGCTGCATCTGAGAACAAAATGAAAATAAAGAAACGTAAAAGAACACTATAATTATACTGTTATCATATATTCATGTCAGTTACCTTCTGTCTGTTGTTCTGTCCGTCTCTGCTGTCGCCTCTTGCCTCCACATGGCCTCTGCTGCTGTTCCTGGTCCCCTGTGGTCGCTCGGGGCCGTAGTGAGCCAGGACCACCCGCTCTGCTTGTGACACTGACAGCAGGTAGGGGGCGGGGTTGGACAGGTAGGACTGCAGGTAGCTGTCCATGCTCACCCGATGGTGTTTGGGCAGGGACAGCTTCCCCTCCTCGTCCAGTATGGGGTCGTACTCGGCCATGGAGTGCATCGGAACCTGCAGGGGGATAACAGGGGGGTCCGCTGCAGATCATTCTGGAGTTACACCGGAGAGCGTGAGGATTTTAGATGTTTGTCTTACGCTGCCGTCCTTCAAGCCACTGAGGTACTCCCTCGTCTGGTGCTCCAAGCCGGCTGAAAGGTTAGACGGGGGTTTGACTCTAACTTTAATCAGAGCCTGGTGCAAAGCTGGGATGAACTCTTTCAGTCGATGCATCACCCAGGGGGCAGACTTTAATGACTTGGAGGGAGAAAAGGAGCGAGAGGACCCTACAGGGTGTAAACGACGGGTTAAATAAGACGCAGATTAAAGTAAAACCAAACAAACACATCAGGATTTTACTTACTGAACCTGGACACGTCTCTGGTTTCTGGGAAAACAAACAAGGCCTGAAGACACCTCTTCCAGGTTTCTCCTCGTTCTGCAAACACAGTTTTTTTATTTGTGTCGGTCCGTCACATTAACCAGTTATTTATCCACATTATGACAACAAATAATGAACACAGAGCAAAGTATATTCAACAAAATACTGCTAAATGGACACAATCTTGTGTTGGGAGGTCAAGTGGGACCCGTCCATCTGAAAACTAATCAAGTGTGCGTCTCACCAGATGTTGTGGACATCTGAGCGCTGGACAGCAGGAAGAGAAATCCTCTATCTGTAAGCGGACTCACTAGAACCTGCAAAAGAAGAACAAAAACTTGTGTTTGAGTGGAAAATGTGTAGAAATACTAACGGATTACCAAATTAAAAGCATGTTAGAGGAACGCACCACTCTCTTCGTCTCCAGCTCCTGCAGCAGTCTCTTCATGTTGATCGTGGACTGACTTTTGTCCACCACCTCCAGAAGGCTGCAGTGATGACCGTCAGACACAACTACACACAAAAACACAACTTTACACCTGACAAGAGTTCCTCATTCAGACCTGTTTAGTCTTTAAACACACAAACTACAAGTTTTATTTTGATAACTCCAACAACCACACAACCCGACCTCACCTTCCTTGCTGCCGTTGTACAGATTATAGGACAGCAGGCCAGAGGGGATCAGCCTGGTCATGTGATCAAGTCTCATCAAAAACCCAACATCCAACTTCTCTGGTCTGAAGGAGACAGATTTTAACTTTGTTTGAATCAGTATTAAAGCAACAGCTACCAAAAGAACAATAATATCTGAAGTGTTTAACAGAATCTTTTGAGTTCTCACAGCTTGTGAGGCAGAAAGCGGACGGAGCTGGACATTAGAGAAACGTGGAAAAGAACCCGGTGTCTTTTCACTAAATCTCCGCTCCACACCGGGAACTGAGCGCGCTCTGAAAACAACAACAAAAGATGAGCGAATAACAAATTAAATTAAAACAGGAACTTCTGATTTGGTCAGAATCGAGTCTGAGGGACAGAAAAAGTTTCTCACCATTGCTCCTCTCAGACAGCTGACTGTTCGACCTGCGAATGAATGAATGAATTTAGTGTTTTACTCAAACAAAACGATTATGTGGTGGGAATTTTCCACAAGAATTAAAAAAATTAGAACTTGAAGGAACAACGCTACAGCTTAAATTTAAATAAGTTCAACTAAAATGTAAAAAAATACGTGAACTTCTTCGTGTTTTAGTGTTTAACACCATAAATCAGTACCTTATGGGTGCAGCAGGTTTGCTGGGAAGTGGAGCATCTTTTCCTTTGAAATAGAAGGAAACGACAGCGTACGGACACACCTGTCGGGGCCGCTGCTGCGGCTCGGCGAACAAATATTCGTAGAAGTATTGCTGAGGACAAGAGCGTCAGCGTTATAAAGCAGTTTGGTTTGGTTCAGCGCTGACAGCAGCAGTGTCTCAGCTCACCTGTGTGTATTCAAAAGCGCAGTGGCAGGTGAGCGAGGTCACCTTGCTGGCGTTCTTGGCCACGTGGCTGTCGAAGCGAGGCGTCGGATCCTGAAGGGTCTTCATGTTTTCATAAACGCTCCTAACTTTTCCCTGAAACCACAAAAACACAAACATTTAAATCATTTATATCAAATATTAAACAAAAAAACAAAAACGATGTGATTGAGAAATATTTACTCATACAACAAAAGTGAAATTATTGAAAAAAACTTTTTGTTTAAAGACAGTAATTTATGACATTTTACTTTAATGACACCGTTTCTCAGTAGACAGAATGATCAGAGCCAGAACAAGATTTAGCTAACAGCAACCAGTCTTTGTAAAATAGTGCTGTTCAGATAAACGTTATTAGTAAGTAATGTAAGATATTTAGAGTGTATCACACGTATTTATTCAGATATTTAGGAATGTTGTATGGAACCTGATGCACGACAGCGGTACAGTATGATTGATTCACATGATGGTTTTTAATCACTCTACCTAAAAAACACAGCTTCTTTGAGACTCTGTTACAAATTACATCAAAAGAAGAGACTTCAAACTGTACAGCAGTTTTATAATTGTGTTGATAGACCGAGTAAAACTGGAGTTATGATAAATAGGTTACGTCATTTTTTCCTGAAAATTATCATCCTATTTGATGCGCGTTGCAGGAAACACAGCGATCTTGTGAAAAAACATCCCAACAAGCCATTAGTTTCATTTTTCTCTCCAAACGAAAAAATCTAAAACCCCTCAACCTGGGTTCTGACTAAGTCAGGTTATTTGACAAACAGTAAAAAATCTAGAGGAAGAAGAAAATAAAAAGAGGCAACATTTGAATGGAGTTTGGCAGAGATGGAGAGCAGGACTGTGACATTTAACATGTTTGAATTGTATAGTTAGGGTTTAGTTTAGAGTGTTTAATCTTTAGTTATTGTGCGTTTTAAATTATGAGTAATTTTTTTAATGAGGAGAAGCACTCGAGGTCTGCAGAGGACAGAACACAGCTTGCCCGTCTCTCCTCTCGCTCTTGCAGTTGAAAAAATGAAATGTTTTCTCTCTTGATGATTTTTATTTTGCGTGAGAACTGCAGTCCTTTACAGCAGCTTTTCACCATTCTTCCTATTTTTCCCCAAACCTCAGCCTTCATCTATAACACAATCATGTGACAAAGAACCCAAGAATTCATGAAGCGACTTCACTTTTCCTCGAATCATGTATTCCTGTTTCATGTTAAATAGTTTCCACAACAAAGAGGATATAAGAAATAAGATGATTTCACTCGTGTTGGTATTTCCTGTGACTTCAATCTTTTTATCTAATAGAAATGATGATTTCTTCTTTTAAAAGAGAACCTGATGATGAAGACTGTCTGTCTTACCTTCATCACCTTGAAGATAATGACCTCCCCCGTTGCTCCGGGGGTAAACGGGTTCGTCCGGAGCAGATCAGAGTACTTTGACAAATACACTCCTGGAAACACAAACAGTTACTGAAACCTCATGTAGTTTTCTGCAGACTTAAAACTTGCATTGTAATCTAAATGAGGATTTAAAATATAGAAATATTAAGATTTACCAGTGGAAGTTAAAAAATCTAATAAAATATTGATTTTTTTAATTCTCAGTTATGAGTGGAAGTAACAGTAAATTAATTAAATCACTAATATATGGCATAAACTAGCATTCTTCAGGTTGGGTTAATCAGTAAGTGCAGGTAAATCTTTACCTTTAGTGGAAAAAATGATGACTTAAAACAAGCATGATTCTTCTTCAATGACAGTACAAGTAACTTCTGACTTCCACATGACTTATATATGAGTTAAACTGATTTGCTCATTCTTACCTTTCTTAGGATCTCCCAGCATAGTGATCCTGCTCTGACCCACAGTCAAACCCTTCTCACAGAGAACAGGCAGCTGCAGCCGAAAAACAAAAGCACAAGCATGACGTAAAATAAAAAGAAATAAGCAAAGGAAAAAGTAAGCAAATCAACTGAAAGCCAAGAGTTAAAGAACACAGAAGCAAACGGACTGACCTGAGCTGATGTAGTGAACAAGAAACAATAACTCTCCTCCATCTCCTTATCCGTTCTCCCATCAGCCTTCATTTCCTTCCTCTTTTCCACAAACTGAAACCCACAAGAAAACAAATTATTAATAAGACAAAACATTCAATTCATCAAATGCTAATAAGGTTCTAAAATGAACAGAGTTCCACGGTTTCGAAATTTATTTTCACAAACGGTCTGACCTAAGGTTGCAGGACATCAGAAAAACCTGCGATATGCAATAACAGTGATTAATATTGCGCTGATGATGTTTCTTCTCTGGGTTCAGAGCAAAAAAAACAACTAATCATTTCCATTCTAGCATGATTTTTTTATAAATATGAAGAGATCCATCCAATTGGCCAAATATATGAAGGGCTCCATTTGACTGATAAAATACAAACTTTAAGCCGACCATTTATTGCAGTTTATGCAGTTTTTTTGCGATATGCATATTGCACAGGCTATTATCGCCGTGACGATAAATTTTTGATAAATGGTGCAGCCCCAGTCTGAATCCAAAGCAGCTCCCCTCCAGACCTGTGATCAGAACCCCCATTATCCAGAAAAGCCTTTCCTGCGTGGGAGGAGACAATCCTCAGATGCAACAGAATGCGTCGAGCGGAGATAAGAACAGACCTTGAAGTCTGAGGAGTCTGCAAAGTGTATTCTTTTATGTCTTTCCATTTGTTTCCTTCAATATCAGGACAGAAGGTTACATAAATGCAGATTAAGGCACTTGGTGATCTGTCCCGGGTGTCTCAGCTCCTCACAACATGGAAAGAAAAAGTGGGTAAAAAGAAATGGATGGATTGTTCTCTGCCTGGCTACAGGAAAACACAATGACCCCCAGCTAACGAGGGGCTTAGTTTCCCTCTCTAAAGCCTCAGAGAGGCGAGACAGAGGAGACTATGGGCTCCTTGGAGATGTACAGCTTTTAAAAGTGCCCAGAGTTCTTATGGGGCCTCCGAGCGGCCTCACTCCACTTTGTTTTTGTAGTAAAAATCCTACTCCTAAACTAGTAAGCTTGTAGATTTCATGGTAATGTTGTCTGCAGGGAGGGTTATAACAGATGGAAGTGGAGTTATAACTCTCAGGTGAATCATCGTTGATTTTCAACAGTTAAAAACCTTCACCTCTTTCTCCAGGACTTCGCTGTGAACGAGCCGAGGGTTGCTGTAGGTAAAGCAGCCAGCAGAGTTAGTGTCGATGTAGCTGGAGGTCAGAACAGTCTTCATGTCTTCATATTCCCTGGACTCAGTGGAGACAAACTGGAACAGAGCTAAAAATATGAAAAAAAAAGTGTCATTGTCACTACTCATCACTAATGTTTAAGTGTGTGAGAAACACACTTTTCAATAAAGAGGTTTAAATGAAGCAGCTTATAGGTGACGCACATTCTTTTCTGTCATTTCTGAGTTTAACAAATCATTTTTTAAAAACTGATAAACTGAACTTGGCTCAAAATGGTGCTGAAGTTTAGGACTTTTAGCAAATTCATGCAGAAAAAATGTGTGCTATTTCCACTTGAGGTCAAATTGTTAAATGCTGACATTTTAAACACAAAACAATAAAATAACTTTAAATTAGCAGTTTTTACACAAGAATGCACATATAAGACAGAAATATGAACCAATTAGGTCAAATCTTTTGTGCTTTTTGTCTTGATAAGATTCTCAAAAAATTAACAGACGTGTCGTCTGGCACTAAATCCTCAGGAGGCCCCAGAACCTTCTACAGGTGTGGCTAGGGCTCAGCTGGGCTGTGAACACCTCAGAGAGGTGGTGTAACCACATGTGTTACTAGAAATTTAACAAAAGTTCATTACCTGCTTTTAGCAGCACATGTTCATAAAAACATACAAAAATATGTAAAGAAACAAAGGGTTCTTAGAGTTGAAGCAAGAGATTATGGCACTTCTTAATAACAAATAAATATATATTTTTGGCAGCAAGGTTAGGAAGGAAATACTAAACATTAATAACTTTTTAAATTAGCATTTACTCTGTGAAGTGTCACAAAAGCGTGTTTTAAATGTATGAGAATAAAAGGTAAGTCAGACTTTCATCATAACCGCAGCGGTGTGGTATGAATCTTTTTTGTTATTTATTGTAGAAGCTGTCACCCCAGAGGACTGGGGCTGGTTGGGATCAAAAACTACATAAAAACAGTCTCAAACAAAGAATTTATATTTTTTCAGCCTCAACAAATTAAATGCAACACTAAAACGGTGAACCTTAAATTCACAATGAAACAATGTCAGCTTTAAAGAGAAGTACAACAAATAACATAACTTTATATTTACTTAGTGTCATTTTAAACCAAAACAGAGCAGTAAACACGTGTAAGTGATCATGTTTTTACAAAAATAAAAATGTAAACAAGGAAGAGACGAGTACCTTACTTTAGCTATCACAAGCTAACGTAAACATACAGCTGAAATAGTTTTACATTAACAAATAATAACAATTCCTAATTTAACTATAGAACAAACCACAGTAAGCTGGTGACTGAACATATACGCTGCAAAATAATTTACAAGCTCGTAATAAACGTTAACTAGCAAGATGCTAACTGTTAGCATATGCTAATATTATGCTAGTTTGAAAATATTGCAGGTTGAACATAGGTCGCCCGCAACTTTAACAAACCAAAGCTTTTATTAAAAGCTATAAAACGATACACACATTACATTAATAATAATTATTATTGTGTGTGTTTTGTAGCCTATTGCTAAGCTAGCGTGAAGCCGTACCATGGATATTTGTCCGATATTTGAACTCTAACACTGCTCGACGTCTTTGACTTAAAGCACAACAAAAATACAATTATTGCTGAACATCTCACCTTTCTTTTCTTTCGTTTTTCTCGGTATATGGAATTTATTTGGCTCCATCGGCATATGCCGTTGGTGTACCACTTGCGGTGTCGAGTGCCTCCGCTCCATCCTCCCCATTGCAGAGCTCAGTCTGCCCGCGACAGGTTGGTATTTTCGGCCAGGCGTTACCATGGCCACATCGTCATCTCGCAAGCTAACGTTAGCTCCCAGCTCGGCGGCGGCAGCAGACACCCTTCTCGGACGGCATGCCTCCCGGCGGACGGAGCTGTCTTCCATTGCGGGATTCTCCGCCGAAGCGAACGAGTCTCTCCACCTCCTCCCAAGCCTCACTTCGACACAATTTCCCGGCTCGAGTCCCGCGATAACCACCGCAACGGAGGGAGGCGATCTCGCACCATGCTGTACGCGCAAATCTTCTTCAGAGGTTTCAGCGGCGACCGGCTGAAAGGGCGCCGCT
>JARVJO010000365.1:24110970-24122127 GCA_031762555.1 Cynodonichthys magdalenae | reverse complement strand
ACATTAAATTCAGTTTCAATTTAATGAAATTCATTTTCAAACCAATGCATTCAATTTCAAGTTATACACATTCAGATCCAATCTGAGCAATTCAAATTCAGTTCCTGCTGGCACAAGTTTCTGCCCATACAGTTAGTAATTTTATGTTTTACCCATAATTATGGCAAATTTAGCTTTTAGGTATTGTGTTGCTAATTTAGCTTTAAGCTGTAGTTTTGCCCAATTGAGCTTTTAGCTTTAGATTTGCTAATTTTAGCTTTTATCGTGGTATTTATCACGTTTTAGATACAGGTATATTAAATTTAGCTTTACCAATAATTTAGCAGATTTTAGCTACTCTTTTGCTGAGTTTAGCTGCTGTAGTTAGTTTTAACTCAAATCATTTTTTTCAGGGTTCTCTCTGTTTTTTAACGGACCTGAACCCAAATTAAAATAATTTTATCGTTAGTCGTGGACTGATTGAGCTAAATTATTTAACATCCTTCAGCAATGCCTGATTGTAACTTAATGCTTTTATTTTGAAGGCGGGCTCTTCAGCCTTTAGCCTGAGTGATTTCAGAGGTTCTGTTGTTTCAAAGGTTCACGCCTCGCAGCTCAAACTGTGGAGCTGTCTGCTGGGTTTAATTTAAAATCCCAAAACCTGTTTTTCAGCCTGAAACAAAAAAAGATTTACAGCTTCTTTTAAAATCGTCTCAAATACTTTTACTGCGGCAGCTGCAACAGTTTTTTTTTCTTGAGCATTTCAAACATATTTCTACAACTTTCTACTTTTCTACCAATAAAAATAAAGATTAGCGTTAACCTCCTTTCACAAAGAGACAAATGTGATGCAAAAGTTTAATAAGGTGGATTTATTTACCTACATTAATGTAAAAAACATTACATTTTTATAAAATGGATATAAAAATACTAATACTCTAACTGTACACAATGAAATAGTTCTCATATATACAAGTAGGTGATAATAAATCTTCAGACCAAACAAACAAACAAACAAACATGCAGACTGAGCAGCGACTCAAATAAATCAGAAAACTGAGCCTAAAATGACTTAAAAACAGTAAAATTGGACGTTTTGTTCAAAATAATAAAATAACTGCAGCTTCCTGTCAGAAAACTAATAAAATATGAACGGGAAACTTATTTCTGATAGAAAAAGGCACTGAAATAAAAAAAAATATCAAAAATAAAATCATCCTGTCTTTAAAGTCTTTAAATGTTTTCTTCAATCTAAAAATTGCTCTTAACTTGTTAAATTCTTTCACGTACTTTCTGTAAAAAATAAACTAAAAATATTTAGAATCTCTACCAGATCAGTAAGAGAAATGTTCATTTTAGGGCAGAGATTTAAAACCCCAAGGAATAACAATTTCTATTCACAAAAATGACACTTGACGTCACGTTTTGTCACATTTTCAGGTGTTTGTACCGTCTCCCTGCGTCTTCTGTGTTGGACTGTTGAAATTTATAGTTTTTATGAATAAAATATTCTAAAAAAAAGTGTTTCTCCAGTGGTAAATAAGTTGTGTTTAGTTGCTTTTAATCTAAAATGTTGAAAAATGGCACAAATTGTTTGTACAAATTTAAGGCATTTGTCAGATTTTGCACCTTTTTCTTCACGTTTTCTACATTTCTGGACCCGACCAGAACCTAAAATCCAACTCTTACGTGAAGGCGACTTTGCTCCTTCCGTCGATCGTCAGCCAGAGGACGTAATCAACGCTGGTTTCTTCATCTCTGTGGGATTATTTGTTTAAATTAGGGATTAAAGTTAATCAATCCAGAACCGCTGGACGCCGTGAGTAAGAAGTGGTTCGACCAAAGTTTCAGTGTTCCAGACCACCGCTACGGACCACGGCTCCGGTCCTCTGGTTTCGTTTCCACGACAACAGTGGCTGCTTCCTCCTCTGACTGGCTCAGAGCGTCGCCCCTACAGCGAGGCTGCGTGTGTGCCGCCGCCGTGCTCCAGCCGGCGGTGGTGCAGCTCGGCTTTGCAGACGGTGCTGCAGCACAGCGGCGTGACCGTCGGCGCCTCCTCGTCACCTAAAAGGACCCGAGCGTAAACAGAAGGCGTTTATTTACATTTCATAAACACGCAGACGTGATGACGGGAGATGGAAGCTTTACCCAGCCCCGACGAAGACGACTCGCTCTCCGCCAGGGAGGCGGAGTCCACCTGGTCATGTGACAGCCCCTCCATCAGAGGAATGGACAGCTCCGACGAGGGCACGGACGAATCGTAGATGCCCGAGTCGCGGGGGGGCGGGACTTCTAGAGCTGAAGGATGCTCCTCTTCCACCTGGACGGGGGGAGGGGACTCTTCATCCTGAAGGACGGAGGGAGCTGAGGAAGAGGAGCAGGACTCTTCAGGTAGACCTGCAGGGGTGGACCTGAAACAAACGGAACGACAGGTTTTTCTCAGAACCGCAGCTATAAAAACATTTAGAAAGACGTGAAGTTCGACTGACCTCGAAGTGGATCCCTGCGCAGATAGAGAACAGTGAGGCAGGTCTGGACTGGGACAAAGACCAGGTCCAGGACTGGAGCTGGAGGCCTGCAGGAGCACATTTTTCCTCGGCGCGCCGTCAACCTCGTCCATCGACGGCGTCCTCACCACCACCTTGTTCAGCACCAAGCCGGGGTTAAACCTCCGCTCGGCCTGAGGCGGCGAGGGTCCGGTGGGGTTTAAAGGTGGGCTCGGACCCGGTACTGAAGAGGGGTCGGATGAAGACCCGGCAGGAGAAAGCTGCCTTTCAAACCAGTCCGGGTTCTGGCTGATGTGCTGGTGCATGTTGCAGATGGACACGTAGAGCGAGCGCCCGGACTTGCTCCGGAAGTAGTTCCTCCTGGAGACATTGAGGGGCTGCTGGTCCTGGTCCGCCAGACCGGACTGACCCGCGTGGAGCCGACTGTAGAGCTGCGGCAGCTGGTCCATCAGCCTGAACCTGAAACCAGGAAGTATTACAGATCACCTTCAGCAGCAGGCGGTTAATCTACCGCAGCGGTCGGCGGTGGATCTACCTGGGAGCCAGGCTCAGCGCCGTGGGGACGTCGCTTTCCGTAGAGTAGTCGAAGTAGACCGCCATGAAGCGGCTCAGCTCCTGAGCCCCGCCCCCTTCGCTCTGCTTCGCCAGCCGCAGCTTCTCTGCGATCATGGCCACGGCCACGACGAACAGGTCGCCGTTCGAGCCGCCTGTCGCAGAGCTGCTGTTACCACGGCGACCGACCGGCGTCTTTCCTCTGCGACTCTTCTTCTCTACAAAATATCTGCAATAAAATACAAAAAATTAGAGAGAAATCTAAAAAAGAGAGTACAATTTCCTCTCTCTCAATGTTTGTACTTTTCATTACAAAATTCAGACTTTTTATAATAAAATAATAAAATAATATACCACAGCATCTTGTTTTAAACAATTCGTGTAATTTATTTGTCCATATTTCTAACAGTAAGATTTAAACTGACAAAAGTTTATGAAACGGTAAAAAAAGAAGAATTAAAGCAAAAAGTAAAACTTGGGAGGAAAAAGGGGATGGAGAATATAAGAAAAAAGCAAGATAGAGGTGGATAGGAACACAAATTAGACAGGATGTTTAAAAATTTAATTTTAAAATAAAAATTTAAGACAGGTGTAATGGTTTAAACAGCTGTAAAATAAGCCTAAAACTCAAATAAAGACTTACAGAAAAATAAAAGCACCATTTAATACAATAAAATAATATTTTTATGTGTCAAAATGAGTTTATTTTAGATTTTGACACCTGTATAAACAGTGTTTTAGCACCATCTTGTGGCTGCAGGTGGAGTTGCAGCTGAGGGCATTTTAAACGTTTGTCTTTGTAATAAATATAACATAATATATTACAGCTGTGTGACAGTTTACTTACTTTTGCTTACTGGTTTTTGAACTTTTTGTTGAAAAACAAAAATAAAACCAAAATCAAAAAACAAAGGAACATTAGAACTGGGGTGGTGGGGAAGCCAAAAAGCTTAACAAATATTCTAACGTTTCAACAAACTAATTTTTTACCGTAGGCCTTTAGAACAGACGACTATGATGAGGTTTGCTTCGTCCAGCTGTCGACTGAGCCACGACATCTGACCTTCTTTGCACATCTCCAGGTGTTCCCACAAGTCCAACACGACCTGAGCACAAACATCATTTTTACACGTTTTGTTTTTTTTGTTTTTGTTATTGTCTCGTCAGGTGAGCACGGTCCAGGCTGACCTCACAGCCGCAGAAGTCCTGCAGGAAGTAGGCGAAGCTCTGGATGACGCTGGTGTGCTTGGAACAATCCCTGCTGGAGTAACAGACAAAGACTTTGGGGCGGGGCCAAGGGCGCTCGCTGTTCAGTGCTGCGCTCTGATTGGACGACTCGCTGCTCTCCTCGTCCAGCTGGCTGTAGATATTCTCTAAAAAGAAGCAGAAATAGATCAACTTTTTATTTTAAGAAACAGAAAAACAAGTTAAAACCTAAACTGTGAATACTTATTTGATTGAAATAAAATCAAATGATTATTTTCTGGGTCCTCTCACCTTGCTGCTTCTTACGACACATGACGGTAAAGAGGGTGGCGAAGGCCGACATGATGACCAGCGGCACAGTGATGGCCATGGCACGGATAGGCCCCGCCCACGGGGAGTGGACTGGTGAAGAAAACAACACGAGAAAAACAATTGTGCTCTTGATCAGCTGTTAATTCCATATAATCCAGCTGAATATAGTTTTTTGTTATTATTTTGAACTTTATCTCTTATTTTCTGTGAATCATCAGTTTTTAATATTTGATGTTCTTTGCTGTTGCAGCACAAAAAATAGGAACAAACAGCTGATTTTTTGCTGCTGTTTTACAGCTGATAATTAGAGCTAAAAGTTACAATTTACAAACGATTCATATGTGACTCTAGTTCATCCTCTAAACTTTTGTGCTTTTTTTCTATAAAGTAAGCAAATTTCTGAATCAAATGAACAGAAAATATCAAAAGGATGTTTAGTTTAAATTAAGAAATAAATGTTTAAAATAACAGTATTCTCACCCTGACTGACGTGGTACTGAGTTTGTCTCCGGGTCGTGTTCCCGTCATCTTTCAGCTGTAAAAGGAGCGAAAGAAAGCAGAAGAAAACAAATAAATGCACAGTTTTGTTGCTTGAATATGTAATGAAATGAGATATTCCTGTTTTTAAAACTAAATTAAACAAACAGAAAAAAAAAAAAAAACAGTGATGCGTTCAGGTACCTCTATAACGTAGGTTCCTGGAGTGACGTCCTGGAGGATACAAGTTGTCCTGACTTGATTCACATCCTGTAAATTATAACAGAACATAAAAACTTTGTTTGGCTTCAGAGGTCGACTTCACACAATAAAAGCTTTTATTTTGAAACAATTCTGCCTTTGAACTTCCACACAAACGAACACAGCACAACGAAAGCCTTTCAGGAGAGGCTGTTTGAAAACAGGACGCACTGCGATGACTCACAACGAGAGCACAAAGACATGAAAAGACAAAGTTGTTGGAGACACATCAAAGAGGACGTGTCCAGGAGGACGCTGCAACAAAAGGGCCGTTCCCTCCACCTTCGCTCGAAGAGGCGGAGACGCTTGATGTGGTTCAGGTCGTGTTATGAAAATCTAGTGTTTACAGTAAGTTTACAAGCAACATTACTGACAATCTGTAAGAAATTACTGAAATTTTTTTTCAAACAACTAACAGATGTGTCTACGTGTCTCTGCGATGGACCGAAGACACATCCAGGGTGTCCCCCGCCTCTCACACAGCACCTTGGTCTTACCGGTTTGCAGCGCTGCAGCCTGAAGAGGCCGTCCTGTCGCAGTTTGTAGTACAGGTAGTAGAAGTGGAAACCAAAAGAGGGCGGAGCCTGATCAAACGCTACGTGAAGGTTCGATCCGAGCTGAGACACGTTCAGGCTCTTCGGCCTCCAGACTGGGAAGACGACAACAAAAGGATGCTTTGTTTTTGTTTCTGGACATGTGGTTTTGTTTATGACAACATTAAAGGACTTACAGGGTTTGCAGACCAGGTTGTCCGATCCGAGGAGGACTTCGCACGCTGGAAAAATACAAATAAAAATAGTTCAGACACTAAAAGTCTTCAACAGCTCAGCTTTTAAATGATGCTCACAGTTGGTTCTGAGGAAGGATGGAGGGAAGAAGCTTTCGTTCATCGGAGACGGGAAAGGAACGACTCGGATCATGTAGTCGGTGTCAAAGGTCAAACCGCTGAACGGTTGACTGCTCAGCTTCTGTGTGGAGAAAAAGCAAAATACACAAAATATCCATGAATACATTTTGCAAAATGAAGCGAACAAAAAGAAACATTTACATTAAGACAGATTCTTAAAGTTTTTCTTAGTTTTACTGTAAACTCCTCAGGACGACAGATATCACACACACCGGATGATCATGATGTAATAAAGACAACAAAGTTTTATTTTTCGTATAAACTGGAGACTAAAGCCTGCGTCTCTATAGGTTGAGACATATTACAGAGTTTGGAAATTACTGAAATTTTAGTTTGTTTTTACAGATTTTCTCTGAAAACGTCTCAAACTTGTCTCAAACCCATCATAAATGGTCTCAAACTTGTCTGAAATCTGTCTCAAACCAGTCTCAAACTTATCAAATGGTCTCAAACTTATCTCAAACCAGTCTCAAACTTATCAAATGGTCTCAAACTGGTCTCAAACTTATCTCAAACCAGTCTCAAACTTATCAAATGGTCTCAAACCAGTCTCAAACTTATTAAACGGTCTCAAACTTCTCAAACCAGTCTCAAACTTATCAAATGGTCTCAAACTGGTCTCAAACCAGGCTCAAACTTATCTCAAACCAGTCTCAAACTTTTCTCAAACCAGTCTCAAACTTATCAAATAGTCTCAAACCAGTCTCAAACTTATTAAACGGTCTCAAACTTCTCAAACCAGTCTCAAACTTATTAAACGGTCTCAAACTTGTCTCAAACAAGTCTCAAACCCATCATAAACCAGCCTAAAACTTCTCATACTCGTCTCAAACTCATGACTTATAATCTCAAATCTGTCTCAACCCTGTTTGATAATTAAGACACTTTGAGGCTAAATGTCATGAAAATTATGTTCAGGTACATGTAACAATCTAGTCTCTGCTGATTTTGTTGTCCTACCGTGTTCTTGTGGGAGAAGTTGAGCTGTCGTGGGTCTTTGAGGACCAGATGTTGACACTGTTTCCCTTCAGGGTTCTTCTCCTCCAGATAAACTCTGAAACCTTTAATGTGTTCGATCCCTGCAGAGATGGAACAAATATGTTCAGATTCACCCACCTTTTCCCTCCTCATCATTATCTTTTCACTTTTCTGCTCCTTTTCCTTCCTTGCTCCAATCAAAAACCCTCGTTTGTGAAAGAAAAGCAGGTGATTCAACCAAAGAGTTTTTTATAACGAGTTCAGGAAAAGATGACCAGTTTTTGACCAGACCTCGTTTCCTGTCCTCCCACCTCCTCCTCTTTAAAACACATCTGTTTTATAATTACACCTTTAGATCCACAGACATGTTTTCCCTATTAGCTCCACAACAGACAAAGTGGAAGAACTGGTTTTTATGTCTTCAGGCAGATTTCTAAACTCGTCTGTTTTTCTCCACCATCATCTTGAATCAGCTGCGACGCCTAAAGTTTCACAGACCTTAAAAAAGGTCTTAAAAATGATTAAATTTAAGTTCAAACTCTGAACAAGAAGATGAGAAAATCTGACATTTTTGTTTCCCAGATCCTGAAACAAAAATTTGGTAGCAGCAGATAAGGGGGTACAAGGATAAACAGAGAGGCGCCGCTACATTTTCTGCAAGATTTCTGCCTCCATAAGAAAACAACAGCCTGTTTTGTTAAAGAGAAAGAGAGAGGGCTTTACCTTTCACACACACACACACACACGCACACACACATTCCTTCACGGTCAAATCGTGGTATTGTTGTGTGAGATGTGATCCTCTTTCTCTCTGGCTCCGGGTCTGATCAAAGGGATACACAGAGCTCGGTAACCTTAGCTCTCTGTCTATTTTATCCTTCCTCGACTCTCCCTCTTTCACCTCTGACTCGCGCAGACAGACAGACACCTGGACAGGTAACAGACAGGACCGTACCCAGCGGACTCGCAGACCAGTGGACCACCACGGCGGCCTGATCCTCACAGGCCAGGTGGCTGAAAGAGATGTTGGAGACCTCGTGGATGATGTGTTTCCCCAGTGGATAGTTTAAGGAGCAGTCTGCAGAGAGGCAGGAACAGAAGCAAACTTTAAAAAATAACATATTTCAGCAGCAACATGTCAAAGAACCTTCAAACTTGTAGGGTTTTCAGTTCTGACGCTAGGATTGAGTGACTCTTCAATGCCAAAAATTGTTTATTTAAAGTGTATTCATTTCAAAATTCCAGCAGTTCACTTCTAACAAGTTTTCCAAAAGATGACATTAGACCATCAAGAGCTGCACATGAAACCATCTTCAGTGATTCATTCGTTCAAAAGGCAGTGTAAGAGAATATCTGATTCTGTATTAATGAGGTCAGAGGTGCATCTTTGAGTTTCTCCTCCCTCCACACCGTTTTTATGAAAACTGTAATAATACCACACCTTTTGTGAGCGGTTTGAGGTGGTCTCTAAGATTTAAGCCTCTGGGTGGGAGCTTCCCAGGAGAGGAGATAATTGACTTGTGTGGCGGTCAGCGCTAGAGGAGCTCGTTTTTACTCCATTTTCAAAGAGTTTATGGTTTGCTGTGATCCCTGAGGCTCTTGAGTTTATATTCCACTCCTGTGTTGTGTTGGCTGGGATGATGGGTTGGTTTATAGAAATGTTTGGTGAGATAGCTGGTTAGTGAAACTAGTTTTATGAACTGGACTGGCTGGGTTGTTTGGTTGGCTGGTCTAAGTGCTTCCTTGGTTGATTGGAGTTTGATTGATGAGTTAGGTTAACTGGGTTATTTTAATGGTTGGGTGGTTGATTGTTTTAATGGTTGATTGGTTGGTTGGTTGGTTTAGTTGGTTGAAATGATGAGTTTTAATCAGGTGGTTGGTTGTTTTAATCGTTGATTAATCGGTTGGTTGGTTTAGTTGGTTGAAATGAGAGTTTTGGTTAGGTGGTTGGCTGTTTTAATGGTTGATTGATCGGTTGGTTGGTTTAGTTGGTCTAGTTGGTTGAAATGATGAGTTTTGGCCAGGTGGTTGGTTGTTTTAATGGTTGATTGATCGGTTGGTTGGTTTAGTTGGTTGAAATGAGTTTTGGTCAGGTGGTTGGCTGTTTTAATGGTTGATTGATCGGTTGGTTTAGTTGGTTGAAATGATGAGTTTTGGTCAGGTGGTTGGTTGTTTTAGTGGTTGATTGATTGGTTGGTTGATTGATTGGTTGATTGGTTGAAATGATGCGTTTTGATCAGGTGGTTGGTTGTTTTAATGGTTGATTGATCAGTTGGTTGATTGATCGGTTGATTGGTTGAAATGATGGGTTTTGGTCAGGTGGTTGGTTGTTTGAATGGTTGATTGGTTGGTTGAGCTGGGCTGTCTGGTCAGTTAAATCGTTCAGTATTTTTTTAAAACTATTGAAGAAATCTGTAAATTTGTTTAATTATGTTGGGAAATTTGTGTTTATCTGTAGGACTCTGAGGTAACTGACTCATATCTCTACTTAAAAGAACTGCTACTGTTGGTATGTACAAATAATTTTTTTTAATTTTATTTGTTTTATTAATTACGGATGTGCATTACATGTGCCTTGATGTTTGTAGTTGAGGTGCTGAACATCTGCGAAGGCTTCCTCTGCATTTTATAAATCTTCAATAATTTCATCATGTTACGTTTTGTTTCCAAACTTCTCTATTTTTGTGAAGGCCAAAGATGGAGGCAAAGAGGAGGATGAGAAGCCATGCGTGAAGTGAGAAAGATCGTAGGAAACAAAAAAAAAAAAGGAGGCGTGATCTCAGACACGACTGACTGCTCCCCCTTCCTCCTGCCAACCACCTATTGATGGAGGTGAGGAAGAGGATGGGCTCAACACAAGTCGCTGCTCCTCTTCCTCCTCCTCAGAGCTGGGTCATGTTCAGGGCTGCAGGAGAAGGTCACAGCTGGCTGCTCCTCTTCCTCCTCCTGCATCCTCCATAGAATTTAGAAAGAAGAGGAGGGAGTTCGTCACTCCTCTTGCTCCATATTTAATCTCCGTCTTCAGAATTAAATGAGAAAAATGAGGGAGCTCACTGAGGGATGAAGAGGAGAAACTCTTCCTCATAAACTGTCACCTAAGGTTTGATCTCGTTTAGAGACAAGTTAATGTGGAATCTTTAATTTCATTCCCATCATGTCATCACGAAGCAGCAGGAGGTCAAAGGTCGCTCCGCTTTATGCTCCTCATGACATCACCGCTAACACAGAGGAAGCACAGCTCCTCTTCATCCTCTTTTATCCTTCGTCCAGCTGGAGGAGAGGAACCACTGAGGTGTGTCCCACCTCACGCTCCACTGATCCACTCAGAACCGGGACCATCAGAACCTTAGAGTCACATGACCTCCTGACCCTCGGACCGCCGTCGACGTGATGCGCGTTCAGGATAAATAAAGCAAAAATGCTTTTTGGAAAGATTTAGTGTTTTCTCTGCCATCCTAAATTTATCTAAAAACATGTTTAAATATGTGAATAAATAACAGAAATCTGATTACATCTGAAATAAATCTACCAAGTCATCGGTTTTCTGACCAACAGACAAATAATTTAAAAGCACTTTAAATTAATTTTGCTTTTTTTCCAAGCAAATTTTAGACAAAAATAGGAAGTCAATAAATAAAAAGGCCATAAATTGATTACGCTTCTTATGAGTTGTTTTTGTTAAAAATTATGTTACAAAAGTTGTATAGTATTTTGTTTTTGGAATTTAAAAAGGCACACACACACACACACACGCTGTGACACACAAAGGAGGATTTTAAAGTGCTTCCTCGCTCATGGTCACGGACAAAAGCAGAAGGAAGGGATTGGCCACGGCTCAGGAACTTGACTTTAAGTGTGAGAAGAAGAAAAGATGAGGAGGAGGCAGAGGGTTGGGGAGTGAGTGTGTGTGTGTGTGGACGGGTTTTTCCTACTACGTGGGGAAAATTTCCTCAAAAAAAAGCAGCCTCGTGGGGACTG
>JARVJO010000365.1:24082316-24094622 GCA_031762555.1 Cynodonichthys magdalenae | reverse complement strand
GGACAAGAAAAAAAAACAAATTTATTTAGAAAATATTTATTTATTTATTTATTTATTTATTTATTTATTTATTTATTTATTTATTTATCACAACGTCTCCATTGTGGCTCTGATTGTTCAGAGTAACAATAAATTATGAGCGTTTCATGAACCAAAATGGCGCCTGTTGCACTTTAAAGAAGCAACCAATCACAATTATTTAAATATCTTTGTAGCCAATCAGAAGCCATCTGGAAGGCGGGATAAACGGAACCGGGAGGAGCTGTGTTTTTTTTTTCGGGGTGTTGTGAATTCGTGGAGAGAAGAAACCTTGAAGTGGGAGTTGTCGGGCCGATTCCTTGAGCGTTTTGTCCGTCTGTTCCCACGGAGTACCACCGACACGCCAGGCGCGGCTATGCCCGGGATAGAGAAGCTGCCGTTGGAGGAGGCGCTGGAGGACAGCCCGCAGGTAGCCGTTGTTTTCTCCTGAGCCCTCTCAGGGGAACGCTAATGTTAGCTTCCAGTCGTGCTAACTGTTTCCCAGCATCTACCAGCGAAAGTTAGCAGCTTGCTAACCGCTAATGGCCTTAAGTGAACAAACCAGCTGGGCGAAGTTTCCACTGAGGTTTCCACTGAGGTTCCCGGTTCTATAAGAAGTCAGACTCGGACGCATAATCAGATCAACTCGCTAAATCTGTCAACTACTTCCGTAGCCGCCTGTCTGATCGTTCCCCGTGAAAACAGTTAACCCTTCGATCAAACGCTGGTGTCATCCCGCTGTTTCTTACTGTTTGATAAAAATGTCAAAACAAATCCTGTTTAGTGATGTTACTGTATCTACCTGCAGCGAATCCGGGCCAAAACACCTGCAATGACATCACAGATTGGGGCGTGGCTTAGGCTGTAGCTGATAGCTTTCATACAGAACAGGATTTTATTGGTTTGATAAAAGGGCTAATCTGTTTATTATGTCTCATCACCTGAGATTTAAAAATATTTAAGATTAATCCTCCAGGCCTGCAGGATGTGACCCAACGATTTAACTTGCCTTTATGAGTTGATGATTAACAGGAACAGTTATGGAGCATGGCCAGAAAACAAAAGGACAAAATGTGGTTTGGACACACCTTGAGTCCACATTTGGATTTAGGGACAGGTAGCAGCCAGGTGATGGTGTATATTTGCATAAATAATTGTTTTTTGTTGTTTCCCATAGACTTAGTCACTTTTACAGACTTTGTGTCATGTTGTGTTTTTTGTATAAAGACCCGCTCTTTACTGGGAGTGTTTGAGGAGGACACTGCAGCCATCTCCAACTACTGCACCCAGCTGTATGAAGCCATGCAGAGGATTTATGATGCACAGGTACACACACACACACACACGGTTGATTGTGTGTCTCCTCCTGTTCAGTGTTGCCATTTGTTCTTTCAGAATGAACTGAGTGCAGCGACACATCTGACCTCCAGACTGCTGAAGGAGTACGACAAACAGGTACGGTCATGAAGCTGCTTTATGATGACGGTAATAAAGTTTATTTGTAGGACATCTTTCAAAACTAGTCAATAAATCAATATAAAGTCAGCTAAAAAGCATTTCTCATAGAAAAAATTCAAATATTTACAGTTTTTTTTTTAAAATAAAGATTTTAGAATCTGACATTTTGTCTGCAGCGTTTTCCTCTGGGGGGCGACGACGAGGTGATGAGCTCGACGCTGCAGCAGTTTGCAAACGTCATCGATGAGGTGAGCGGGCTGCCGTCGTCCCGGATGTTCTGATATTCTGCACGTTTGTTTTAACTTCCTGTCTCCTCCCAGCTGAGCTCCTGCCACGCAGTCTTGTCCACCCAGCTGGCCGACGCCATGATGTTTCCCATCACTCAGTTTAAGGAGAGAGACCTGAAGGGTAGGAAACCGGGTCGGGTTTCACTGATGGAAACAAACATGCATCCCTATTATTGTTTGTTTTTCTTTTCTTTACAGAAATCCTCACCTTGAAAGAAGTCTTCCAGATAGCCAGTGATGGTAAGACGATGTTGGTGTTTTCCCCTCAGCTCCAAACCTCTGTATTTATGTTTATGAACATATAATAATATTAGTTGGAGTATTATCTGATGTCCACACATCTTATAGCAGGGAGAAAAAATATTATTTTTCAAAATAAGGTCCTTTTTTTGTGTTTTTCTGTCTGCAGATCACGACGTAGCCATTAACAGATACAGTCGCCTGTCCAAGAGGAAGGACAATGACAAGGTAACGACCAGGGTTATTAGTTACCTAAAACTAATGAAATAACGAAAACTCAAATTGAAAAAACATTTTAGTTAACTGAAATAAATAAAACTGTAATAAGATGAAGAAAAAAGATAACTAACTGGAACTTGTGTTTTTATAAAACTAAAACTAACAGAAATATTAGATGGAATTTCCTTCATTTTAGTTTTTCTCAATTTTAGGCCGTGTGGACTATTTTTAATCTTTTTTTTTTCTTTCATATCGAGCTTTACATTAGTTGTGACCAGTTTACGGCACCTTGTGTTCAGTAACGACGCTTGTTTAAAATCTGCTGCTGCTTAGCATCATCTGCAAAAGGATGACAGCAAAAGTTGGGAGAAAGGATTTTTTTTTTTTATGACTGTGAAAAATAAAAGCAAGTTTCTTGTAGTGGAATCTGGTGATAAAATGATAAAAATGGAATACTTTTCAAAGAGTAAAACTGTAGAAATCGAGCAACAAGACGGCTAACTGTGAGTATCTTAAGCTAGCTTCTCTCAGTAGCTCCTTTGAAAAACAAGCACCGGCCCGGTAGCTTCAGGATGGAGAGAACTGTCACCTTCCTAAAATAATCACCCAAGTCCTTTGTTGGCAAAACTGACATTTTAGGAAGGTGTTGTTATAATGAACTGCTTGTACCTGTGGCCTAAAAGCTGCTGGTTCGTGAACTCACAGGAACACCACAAGCAGGAGGCAAATATGTTTATAAAACTATTGAATGAAAACTAAGCATTAAAATATCAGTAATAACTAAAAAAACTAGCAAATCCACTCTAAAGACTAATTAAAACTAACTAAATTAAAATAAAAATGTCACAACCAAATAAAATTAAACTATAACAAAAAATCCAGAACTATTATAACCTTAACGACTTCTAAAAAAAAACGTACATCTGATTTTTTGTCAGTTCCTCCATTTTTAGTGTTTATCTCCATAAACTTTCTTTATGTTCATATTGCTTCCAATTTTAAACAGAGCTAGTTTCTTCATTTTCTGTTGTTTTTTTTTGTAAATCATTTAAAAAAAAAAAAGTCTGAAAATGTAGCGTTTTAAACCTCTCTCACGTTTGCATCAAGGTTCAGGTTTCTTCCATACGCAACATGATTCTTTCCAAAGAGATAATATTATCTGTCACTTTACGTTAGTGTTGTTTTTTTTTTGTTTTTTTTTTCAGTTGCGAGCAGAGTTGGTGGAGGATGTTTACACGTCCAGAAAGAAGCAGCACCAGACCATGATGCACTATTTCTGCTCCCTGAACATGCTGCAGTACAAGAAGAAGACGGCGATGCTGGAGCCGCTGCTCGGCTACATGCAGGCTCAGGTACACACACACACACACACACACACACACCTGTAATTACTGCTTCAAACTCAGGTTGTTTTTAGTTTTTCGTCTCGTTGATTCTGTGCAGATCAGTTTCTTCAAGCTGGGCTCAGAAAACCTCACCAACCAGTGGGAGGACTTCCTGGGAACTATAGGAACCAGCGTCCAGAAGTAGGAGTCCCGCCCACTCACCCCTCCTCCTGAAGCTTTCTTTCTTTTATTTTTTTAAGAATCTAAGAATCTAAGGTTTGAATGTGTTTGCAGCGTTCGGCGGGAGATGGAGGAAGAGGTGGGGCAGATGCAACAGACCATCCAGCAGATGGAGCAGTCATGTGACCCCCTGTATGCACCGTGTGACCCCGACCCCGCCCAGTCGCCCGTTTGTCGCAACCTCACCAGAAAGCAGGGCTACCTTTACATTCGCAAGTGAGACACAAACACGTTTTTTAAGCGAGTCTTTCGTGTCTCGGCGGGCTTAACTCGAACCTGGGTGTCATCTGACAGTAAAACCGGTCTGGTGTCGTCGTCCTGGGAGCGTCAGTACTTCTTCACGCAGGGCGGGAACCTGATGCAGCAGGGCCGGGGCGAGGTGGCGGGCGGGCTGGTCACGGACCTCGACAACTGCTCCGTCATGGCTGTGGACAGCGACGACCGCAGATTCTGCTTCCAGGTCACCTCCTTCGACGGCAAGAAGTGAGACGGCAGCATGACTCAGCGTGTTTCTGTTATTTAGGATCGAACAGAGCTTAATGAACCTTTTCTTTTTGTTTGTGTGTAATCAGAGTGGTGACGCTGCAGGCTGAGAGCAGGAAGGAATGTGAAGAGGTAAAAGGTTTCGCTGTCTTGTAATCTCCTCCATGTTGATCGTTCGTTCCTCACGCCGCATCTGTTGTTCTTTCTGCGACAGTGGATCGCCACCATCAACAACATCTCCAGGAGGATCTATCTGAGTGAAAACGCTGAGGTTTGTCTTTTTATGTCAAAGCTCAGATCCAAAAAACACAAACCTGGAGCAGGTCAGGATAGTTAGAAAAGCTTCTCTGATTGGTTGATGTTTGCAGGAGTTGGCAGCCAGAGTGAACCAAACGGCTCTGGAAGCGGTGACGCCTTCGCCGTCGTTCCAACAGAGACACGAGAGCATGAGACCCAGCAGGTAGGAGGAAGTGTTGACCTTATAATGGTTCAGACTTCAGAGAAACATGATTGCTCGGACGAGTCACAGTTCAGATTTCGGATTGATTTTAGCTGTTTTCTCTTTATTGTTTGGACCCAGTAAAGGGCGAACGGGCCGAGCGAGCAGCATCAGCTCCGTGGGCTCCGAGCCGTCCCCCGCCCTCTCCGTCCTCTCATTGGACGCTCTGGTTGCTCCGGACACGCCCATCCAGTTCGACATCATCTCCCCTGTCAGCGAGGAGAACTCGGGGCAGAACAAGACGGCAGCTCCACCTGGCAGGTGGGTTAAAGATTTGTGGTTTTTTTTAACTTATCTGGTTGTGATGGTAACATGAGTGGGCGTGTCCACAGACGGAGTAATCCTTTCGGAGAGTCGGGAGAAAGCTCGCCAGAAGACAGCGAAGGTACCGTCTGTCTGTTTGGTGATTGTCTCTCAGTTATTTAAGGTGAATTAAGTTTCCGTTTTCCCGCCGTCCAGACTCCATCCTCCACCAGCTCTTCATCGTTCGTTTCCTCGGGTCGATGGAGGTGAGGACGGCCGAGTCGGCGGACGTCATCTCTGAAACCATGAGGCAGATTCTGGCTGCCAGAGCCATCCACAACATCTTCAGGATGACCGAGTCCCACCTGCTGGTCACCTGCGACTGCCTCAAGTAGGACCCGCAGGAATCTACGCCTCCTTTGAAGATGAATATCAAAACGACTGAATTATTTTTGTTTTTCAGGCTCATCGACCCTCAGACTCAGGTCACTCGACTCAGGGTGAGACGATCTCAGCTTCTCTGTTTTGACTTTTCACAGTCGTGTCTTTGCTGACGTCCTCTGTCCCGCCTCAGTTCCCTCTGTCCAGCGTGGTCCAGTGTTCGTCCCACCAGGACAACAAGAGGCTGTTTGGTTTCGTCCTGCAGGCAGGGGCGGCCGGGCGGGGCGACGGTCGAGTCGTCTGCTACATCTTCGAGTCCAACAACGACGGCGAGAAGGTCGTTTTCTGTTTTCTCAGTTTAACACCGTGTTTCATGTGTCTGAACTTCCTGTCGTCTTCACGCGTTTCAGATCTGCGACAGCGTTGGTTTGGCCAAGCAGATCGCTTTCCACTCCGAGATGGTGAGACGGAGAGAGAGCTGTGACTGTGGTGCATTGTGTGTGGGTTTTTTTTATTATTATTATTTACGTTTTGTTCCTGCAGGACCGTAAGGCGGAGGAGAAGAAGAAGGTGCAGGACAAGGCCAAAGAGAAACAGCAGGAGGAGCTGAGCAAACAAAGACAGATAGAAAAGGTAACATTTGTAGAAAAAAACAACTTCTAAACAGTTTAAATTGAATAAAATCTAATTTAGTTACGCGGGCGTTGCATCATGAAATTTGAGCCGAGTTAACAAAAAGTGAGATTTTGACTTTAAAAACTTATTTTCAGGATCTTGAAGAACAGAGTCGCCTGATCGCCGCCTCGAGTCGCCCCCCAGCCAACCCCCCCGCCTCTGACGGACAGTTCCTGGTGCTCAGCAGCAGCCAATCGGAGGAGAGCGACCCCGGGGAGGAGGGGAAGAAGAGGGGTGAGTCCGAAGCCTAACGAGCCCCTCGGAGGATTTTGTTGTTTTGGGCCCCGCCCCCCAGGCGAGTCCCGGACGGTTTCACACCCCGATATCTGCTCAGGAATCTTTGGAGAACACGGCACCGCCCGCCCGGGCCGCCTGGGGCTGAAAAACAAACGTTTCCTCTCTGCTGTGATGGAGCATAAACCAAACGCATCCTTCGCTGTAGGAGGAGAGGAAACTTTAATGTGTTTTTATTCTCTGCAAAAAAAAAAACAAAAACCGCTGCTTTTATATCGACTCCACAATGAAAAAACAAGGAACTTTCACTTTCAATTAACCTGTAATTTTCATTTTTTTATTGTTTACTTTATAAAAAGAGCTAACACAATAAATATAGAGGCTAATTTATCAGGTGTGCAGCGGGGAGGGGAACGGTTCCTCCACATGGAGACTGTTTATAAAAACTGTTTAAATAGGCTAAACTACAGAAGAAAGCACAGAGTTTTATTTTGTAAGGGTCTTCCTGTCATCTGACACCTTGAAGTTTAACCTGAAGAGGAAGTTGTTTTTTTTTTTTTCTGTTCATGTGTCGCTGGTTTTTATTTTTATTTATCTGCTTTAGAAACAAAAGTATTTGCTGGAATTGAAATTATTAGGAATCATTCAAGTAAAAATATGAAAACGTCACATTTAAAGTAGAAATTTAAAGTCTAATCTGTCCCTACGTGTCGTTTTAAAGACCTTTTTTTTTTTCACAAACGTAGTAAAAAACTTACCTCTGTAATATTAAATTAATTTAAAAGTCATTCTTTTGCCCTAAAATGTAAAATTACTCATAAATATCAACGGTTACTTTATGCAAAATCTAATAATGAGTCGTTTTATTCTAATATTTTCATCTTAAATTAGGTTTAAACAATCAGGATAAATTGATCCTTCAGTTTGTTTTTCAATAATCTAATTCTGAGCAGCGTTTTGTTTTACAGTGGTCCCAAACGACTCTGTGGAGCTTTTATTTTGACATTTCTTGCGAGTTATTACGTCTTTATTTTGTGTTTGTCATGAGTTCCTTTTATATCAAGCTTCAGTTCTTCACTAACTTTTGACACATTTGCTTTTTAAAACTGCTTAAAGCTGCCAAAATTCCCCTAAATAACAAATCCACACGTGGAAAAACACTAAAGAGGGAAAATATTCCATTTATTTTGTGAAGAAACATCACTGCCACTAAGAAGCTGAAACCACCTCAGTAAATATTTGAGTTTGTTTCTGTAGTGCCAAGTTTTAGATCTACGGTAATTTATTTGTGTCGACAAAATACAATAAGTTTCATTTCTTTCATCTCTGGACTTCCTTCAGTTCATCACAGAACACTGACTTTTAAAACCAATATTAATTAAAGGAAATAAAACATTTAGGCAAACTTCCAGCAGGTTTGCACTTTGAAAAAAAAAAAACTAAATTTATTTTATAACGAACAGAAAAAAACAGTTTTAATAAAAGAAGCACTAAAAAGACTCCAGACAGCACTTTTATTCTTAACTTTAGTTTTTTTATTTTTAAAAAAAGATGGACGGGTTTGGTTTTCTTGGGTTCTTAGATTTAAATCAAACCACTTAAATGTTTCTATTACAGTTTAAACTCACAGGTCTGGATTTTAAGCTTTAATGTTAAAAATCCTCCAACAGGAAGAGGGGAAAAATAAAATAAATTTTATTAGAAATAGTCATAAAGAGGTTTTCTGCAGAAAAACTAAGTTTTTGATGATTAGAATAACAAATAAAGTGGTTTTAAATCAATTTTAGTGGATTTTGTACCTTTTTTTTTTTTTATGATTCTGGCCTCTAAAACTCATCTTATCCAACCTGAAAGGATCCCAAACTTGTGGAGGAACAATCAGTTCAGACTCGCTTCATTTCGTGGAGCTCCTGCAGTAAAAAAGGCAGATTTAATCCATTTGTTCGGTTTGTAAAACCACCTCACGATTCTCTGAAGTCGTTTTACTTTTGTCATTTTGAAGAAATTTCAAACATCAGTGTTAAAAACCGGAGACGTGTCATAAAATCCAGTTTTCTTTAGGTTTAATAACTTTTCCCGGTGATTTCTTATTAAGCTTCTTATTTTTGGGGGGTTAGCAGCTGTATCAGAGTGTAAAAGTTTCAAAGCTGAGAAACTGGACAGGACTGATGGTGTAAATACGTCTTGGTGACCCGTGTTCCAGTGTAACGATTAATAAAAGGTTCTGGTGATTAAATAAAAACACTAACTCCACCCGTCTGAGTCCCTCTGCTTTTGTTCCCAGCACTGTTGAGCTGCATATTTTAATACTTTCTTTTGAAAACCGGGAAATCTTTGCTTTCTCTCGTGTGATGAGGTCGTTGCTCCGGTCAGTCGTGGTGAAGAGTTGAAACTAAAGGCAAACCTCTCATCTCTGACCCGAGATAACATTTAATAAAAGTCCAACATAACCATGATACCTTTTTTATTATAAAATACATTCAAACATGATTTTAACAATAAATAAATATTCTCATAAGATCAACATAATACAGAGGCTCAAATAAAAAAGATGTTTAAACACAGAATAAAGTGCAGCAATTTGTTCTTTGATTAAAACAGCTCCTGAAAATTAAATCCATGACTCGTAGTGCAGAAATCTCTAGTCCCGTAATTCACTTCCTTGTAGAAAACTTTATATATATAAAAGGCAACATTTTAATATTACAGTTATTCCAAAGCCATAAACATGTTTTTTTTTTTTTCTAATCAGAATTCATCTCTGATTAAAAGTAAACTTTAAAAAAATATATTTTTTTGACACAATCTGGAGATTTTCCTGTAAACCGTTCAGGTTTTCCCTCCTGGATCTGTCTGACGGCGTGAATCAAAGAGCCTCCCTACTTCTTCAGGATCTGGTCAGAGAGCCAGTCCAGACCTTCGACCAGACCGGAGCCGCTGACTGCGCAGGAGGCCTGAACGAACCACTGAACAAAAACACAACGAATCAGCGTTTTATTACAAAAAAACAGTGTTTGTCGTCTTGTTTCTGTGATCACAGGCGGTTAAAGGGGGTTACATACCGGCTGCTGGACCCTCGACAGACCCAGAGCCTCTGTGACGTCACTGGCTGACATGGCTCGGGGCAAATCCTGCTTGTTGGCAAAAACCAGAACAGAAACAGCCCTGAGCTCGTGCTCCTCCAGCTGCACAAACACAAAACGGTTTATTAGAGTCTGATTTAAACCAATCAGTGAAGCCCTGAAACATTCAGAACAGATAAATCTTATTTTATAATTCTTTAACTGATGAACGGAGTTCTGTCTGAAAAAAAAAAGTTTTTTTTAATGAGAAAAGCTGCAGCTCGTTCCTCACCATCATGTGCAGCTCATCTGCAGCCTCTTTAATCCTCTCAGGATCGTTGCTGTCCACCACAAAAATCAAACCCTGAACACACAGACAGAAAACCTTTTATTTGTGTTTGTTTTTAAACGTTTGTGTTGCTTTAACAGCTGAGCTGCATGAAGTTTCACCTGCGTGTTGGTGTAATAATGTCTCCACAGGGGTCTGATGATGGTCTGACCCCCTACATCCCAAACTGTGAAACTGATGTTCTTATACTCCACCGTCTCCACGTTAAAACCTGAACACACACACTTATTTATATGGTTTGTTCTGTTTGTTTTAATCACACGATGTAAACAAACACAAAACTCACCGATCGTCGGGATGGTGGTGACGACCTCGGCCAGCTTCAGTCGGTACAGGAGAGTCGTTTTACCTGCTGCGTCCAGACCCACTGCAGACACACACAGATTACAAGTCATGATTTAAAGAATCAAACAATTTCAACAAGAAAACAGAAACTGTTTCTCACATTTATCTGTCGTTTAAAGTGTTAAGTGATGGTTTTTAGCGTTATTTTTAATACATCAGATGTTGTAACCTGATTATCTCTTTATTCATTTATTTCTTGTTTACATAAATATGGTATTTTTTTAATTTTAAGGTTTAAAACTAATGTTTTAATTCACTATATATTTTAGTTGTAGCTATAACATTCAGAAAACCTAAAGTGAGCCGAGTTCATAATCACAGTTAAAGTAAGTTTAGTGGTTCTGGAAACATTTTATTAGAGAACTGAGGTGAAAAAATGGCTGTTTTGATTGTAAAGGTCGCAGAAACCTGCCCTAAACCACAGTGCTGTGCAAAAGTTTTAAACCACTCCGACTGTAGTCCAGATTCCTACCCACCCCACAAAATAAACAAATAAATAAAATGACCTTTTGTTGACGACTAAAAGATTCACAAATCACTAACTCTGCTTTAAAGCTTCTCATCTTGTTGTATAATGATTTAGCTCATATATAGAGCGGAAATGGAGTGAAATTAAACATAAAAACTAACAAAATACAACTAAAGGTGTTAAATAAAACCTGATAAAAACGTTAGGCTTCTTGGAAAGAAAATATAAAAGATTACCTAAAACTTTTGCACATTACTGTACGAGTTAAAATAGAAACCAAATCTGATTTTAAAACAATAAAATGTAAGTTAAAAAAGCTGATATACTTTAAATATAACTGTTAGTTAAACACCATTATTATGTCTGTGGATTATATTGAAAATAATAAACAGACATGCCAGCAATAATAATAATAATAATCTCACCCATTAAGATCCTGACGGGAGTCTTGGAGGTGAACCTGGAGAAAATGTGGGAGATGATGACGCCCATGTTGTCGGTTCAGGTAGGAGCCTCGGCTGGAAACTTTCCCCGGGAGCAGCTTCGTCCGTGTCTCGGTGTCTGTTTCTGGGTGTCTCCGTGTCCGTGTTTTATAGCCACACGGCGGGATGTTTGAGTCCGTGTCCTCCACGCTGTCATCACGGCTGCTGTCAGCTCCGTACACGGTGGAAGCTAAAACGAAACAACAACGCTGCTAACACCGGAAACCACCGACAACGTCACTTCCGCCCACCGTAATTCTACATAAAGTGCTTGGAAAGTGCTGTCGATAAAAATTCTAAAAGTCTCAAAAACACCGGGAAAAGTTGACAGATTTGTTGCTAGTGGATTTTGTGGGGGAAAAGGGCGCTAGAGGGGTCTGTGAGCCGCTAGATCTAGCGACAATGTAGCTAAGTTGGCCAAGTTAGCAACAACACTGCTCCGCTCGGCTCACTCCCACGTCACGTGACAAGTCAAATCAAATTACCCCGGATAAGCGGAAGAAAACATACGAACGGACGCATTTATTCATTATTATGTTTTATTTAGTTGCAGTGGTGGGCACAGTTCCACTAAAACACTAATAGGGGAACTAATTTTCTGATTAGTGCTTAAGGGCTGTTTTTTTTCTATTTTTCAACTTCATTAGTGGATTAGCACTTGCTAAATTTATGGGCTAAATTGATTAACATTATTATTAACAGCTGAGGGTGAAAGCTGTCACACATTTTGTTCATATGTGTCACTTATCCACTAGGGGACATATTAACACCAGCTATTGCTAACTTTTTCAGTGCATTAGTGCTTTAGAATTAGGGGACCTTAATATTTGAGTTAGTGCTTTAGTGTTAGTGCAACTAATTTTTAGATTAGTGCTGCCCCCACCCCCTGCCCTCAGTCTACAAATAATAAAAATAAAGAAATAAATAATGTATGTACAATATTGAGAAATCATTACTGATAATAACTACCAACATATAAAGAACCAATAAAGTGGATTCTGTTTGTTTTATTATTTTTTATTTCTGGTGTCTTAAAAGCTGATGTCTGTTGTGTTCAAAGGAACTTGGAAACAACACGTTCACCTCATCTATCTCAAAACAGAGAAACCATCTGAACCCAGTACAGTGGAAACATTGTTGTTTTTTAGTACAAACTGATAAAAACGTGTCCCCAGTATCATAAGCATTGTCTCAAAATCACACACATTACATCTAAACTCTCTCCATTTGTTTCCACTTTCCCTGTTGAACCAGTCATTCTATCATAAATACAGATTCACAACATGTTCAAATCAAA
>JARVJO010000365.1:24052280-24082216 GCA_031762555.1 Cynodonichthys magdalenae | reverse complement strand
CCAGTTGTTTTTTTTGTTTTTTTGCTCACAGGTCGACTCCAGCATCTGACGACATGATGGGTTAAAAAGCACCTGGTGCTCCTGTTTTTGTTTCGGTTTTAAAGACGTGGGCTGACAGGTCCGGCCCGTCCCACCTGTGTCGCTTCATGACCACGGAGACGTCGGGGTCCGGTCAGACCCCGCCCCCCTCAGCTGAGCCACTACAGTAAAAACCTCCACGTGAAACCTCAAACTGACGCAGTTCCTCCAGCATCCAGAAAGAGGACCGCCTCAGGTTGGTGTAGCAAACCGTAGGGGGGTGTAAAAGGTCACGGTGTGGGGGGCTTGTGGAGGATTCCCTGCAGGTCCTCCGGTAAGGCCAGGATGACGGCCTCGATGTGGGCTCTCAGTTTGGTCAGGGTGCCCGGACGAACCGGGAGCTGCTCCCTCTCCGCCTGAGTCTGCAGCGAGACGGGGGAACGTTTGTGTTATTTTCTGTGCAACACAAACAAACACAAAAACACCACAGAAGAGTTGGTGCCCACCAGTTTGTCCTTCAGCTTCAGGACCAGATCCACGGCCTCCACCTCCGTGTGCTTCTGGATTCTCTGCTGAAGATCCTGCAGACAGACGGAGACGTACATCAAACGTGGAGATTTCACTTCAACGACTCAGATTAACACGTGAAACGTTCAAGGCCGGTGAAAATGTGGGAAATCTGAGCTTCACCAGATTTACTGAGTTATTAGCAGAGGTCTATAAAGTACTTGAAAAAAATACATAGTAAAAGTAAAAAGTACCTCAAGAGAAAATTACTTTGGTAAAAATAAATTTCTTTGATGAGAAAAGTACTCAAGTAAAAGTACTTTTACACACTCACTAAAAATGAAACAGCTGAATTTACTAAACGAAACTGATTCCACTAAACCACGTTGAATAAATTAAGGCAAAACACACACACACACACACACATATACGTGTGTATATTCTTTAATGTATAGCCTCATATTTACTCTACCAGGTTTAGCAGATTAAATATTTGTTTCCAGTAGTTTTTGTGTAATTCTAATATAATCATTTAACTTTAAAATAAACTTATATTGTTTTGTTTGGACATTTTAAGTAAAATCATGTTTGAATCTTATTGTTTGATACATTTTGAGAACTTCCTTATTAAAGCTAAAATCATATTATCTGTCCAATCGAATTACCTTTAGTGTTTTTTTTATTGATTTAAGTTGTGACCAGCTGCTGGAAACAAAGAGCTTAAATAACTAAAATAGTTTTTTTGCTGAGCTGTTACGTTTCGACACAATGTGTCGAGTTTAGGAGCTTTTTTTAAGCCTGAATGACTCATAACTTTACATTAAGGTAAATAAAATAAAAAGAACCAAAATGCTTGAAGAAAACTTGATAAGTTTCTTGTTTTAGTTCCACCTGGAAGTCTAATTAAAACGGTGCATCTGATCCTCCTCACCTCCTCACACAGAGCCTCCAGGTGCAGAGCCTCCAGTTTCTGAGTCATCTCTCTTCTCCTGCTGCGGAACCAGCCGTCGAAGTTGGGAGACTTCAGAAAATGCCTGAAACCCAAACAGGAACAGCATCGTTCCAGTCCGTTTATTTATTTCTTTTTTAACATTTCATCCCTTTGAGCTTAAAAACACTTCTGGGACCTGTAGAGTCCGATCCAGTCTCCTTTCAGTCTGGACGTGAGCTGAGGTCCTGCTTTCTCTAAAGTCTTCATGAAGTCCTGCTGGTTAAAGGCTCGGATCTGAGGAGGATTCTTCCAGGGGCTGATGGACTTCTGGAGCGGCATGAGACTGGCAACGTATCTCTCCTGACGAAAACAAAACCACTCGTTTTATTTTTATGTGGCTGAGAGAAAACTGGAGGTTTGTTTTATTGGACTTTTACTCGAGGTGTTACCAGCGGAATGATGAAACTCTGAGTCAGCTCTAAGAAGTAGCGTCGAAGAATTGCATTCTGGGCCGCTGAGGGCCTCTTCTGCTGAACACCCTGAAAATAAAACGCATGAAACACGAGGAGCCGTGAATAAAGAAAATAAAAACAAATCAAAGAGATTAAAGCCAAGCTTTAATCTGCAGAGTTACCTTCTGGAGCTGCTTGATGATTTCTTCATCTTTGTTAAGATATGGCTTATAAGCAGTGTATACACCTGTAATAAACATGTAAACATGTTCATCTGATAAAAAACATACAGATAGAAATAAACACGAAGCAAATATTTACCAGGTTTAGAGTCCAGAGTTTTGAGGTTTTTCAGTTTCTTTACTTTCGTCTGCTTGGTCATCTCTGCTGAAGGGAGCAAACGTTTTAGATAAATTTAATTTATAAACTGACATCCTGACAGAAACGAAGCTCCGTCGTAAACTGTTGTTACAGTGTTGATAAAAACTCAGCCGTTTACCTGCTTGCTTCATGTCTCCGATGCGGATGATGTGCGGCCAGTGCTGCAGGGTTTTAGCGAAGAAGGGATTGGTCACTCCCAGAATGACCGAAGGCCTGCAGATTATAGACATTCAACAGATTATAGATGTAGAATAAAGACAGAAACCATGAATCTACAGACGGTGTTTTCCTCACGGAGCCTGCGTTCTGGTCGTGTACTCCTTAAACTCGCTGTCATGGATGGTGAAGTACGGCCTGAAGTCACTGCAGTAACGCAGCGGAGAGATGCAGCTGCAAAAACACGGGAGAGTAAATTAACTTTAAGCTTAAATAAAATAAAAAAACAGGAAAACAAACCACCTTAAAAGTACATGACCTGCTGTGTTTTTAGCTCATATGTGCTTCACGGCCTCAGGTTGTTCTGACTCACCTGACCAACGCCAGCACGGTTTCAGACGACTCTGAGGGCGACGGCGCCATGACGACGAGCGCCTCCCCCAACAACACCAACTCCCAGAGCATCTGGATGTGGAAGAAGACCGGGAAGAAACACCTGGACGGAGGGAATTTCATAAACAGAAGGTAGTTTGTCCAAACGTGGAAGATTTCTTATACATGTTGATAAAAGCATTTATTGTGTAAATGCTGAGTCAGCACACTGTTTTCCTGTTTTTTAAATATTTTTCAATCTAATGACTTCTTCAGACTTGGTGCTTTTTTAACTGTCAGAACGTTCAGGAGACGGCTGCTGCAACTTTTGTTTTGTTGTTACTTTTAATTTTTTTAAAACTTTTATTATAAATATTTTCTCCCAAAAAAACATTGAGGTGTTTTCAAATATTTCAAAGTCTTTGATTTCTTTGAAAATCTTCCGCAGCAGACCGGCTCCACTTTCATCTATTTAAGCTACTTCTAGCTAGACTTTTTCTGCTTCTAGATTCTAGCTTGCTATGTGCTACTGTTAGCTTTTTGCTCGCTTGTTTTACTTTTAGATTTAGCTTTTTGAAACTTTTAGCATCTAACTAACTTTTTAAACCATTAGCATCTAAGTAGCATTTGGAAACCTTTAGCTTCTAACTACCCCTTTGAAAGTTTTAGCTGCTGTTTCTAGCTTTTATCTATCACTTTGTTACTCTAAGCTTCTAATCATTCTTTTAAAACTTTTAGCTAGGGTTAAGCTATGTTTAGGTTTTAGCTACGGTTCACCTTCTTTCAGCACTAAGCTTTTATTTAAGCAGGAATGTTTGTTTAAAGTTTGTTTTATGACAGTTCAGTCATTATTTCACTTCTACCTTCAACATTTTGCTGGTCTGGACTCATAAAAACCTGCAGCAGGACCAGAACTGAACAGCAGATGGAGACAAAAACCAAAAAGCTGTAAGTCTCACCTGAAAAGATCGACTTCATGGATGGTTGGGAGAACGATGGACACCGAACTGTCGCTCTGAGAATCAAAAACACAACATTATTCTTTAGATATTAGTAAATAAATACACTAAATATAACAAATCCTCCTGTCGTTGATGCACCTGAGCAGACTGGACCAGCTGGGAGGTTCCTGGTTTGTCGTAACTGGTCGGGATCCGAACCTGCGGAACAAAAAATAGAGATAAACAAAACACTGACCTAATTTCTGCTGGTTTACAGTTCTGATGGCAGTACACAGGTAGTACTATAGTAAGCACTGAGTACCTTGATGACGACACCCATTATGGGCAGAGTGAGGATTCGTCCAGGATGAGGCGTCGGCCAGCGGTCCATGTCGTTACAGGCTGTCAGATAAAAACACATTTATGTTAAACATACAAGCATCTGATGGTTTGTTTTTGTTCATTAATGAATCGGTCAAATGTCGACGTTGGGAAGTTTATTATTAAATATATTACAGACAAGAAGCTCCCAGCTGTGCTCAACTATTATTTAATTTTCAATTTCATCACTTTGAGCGACAGAAAAACTGCAACTGAAGCAAAGATTTGACCGTAGCCTCGTCTTCCTGGGACTTTCTGAAAATCTAGACACCATTATGTCCATATTTTTGAATATTTCAGCAGCAACACATGTATTTTATGAATGAAGTGATCCAACTGACCGGCTTCCAGGCAGGGTTCCTGTTTCTCAAAGTATTCTGGAGCCATGATCTTCAGCAGCGAGTGGAAAAACGTCACGTAGGGCAGCTTACTGATCAGAACCAGAGACTGGAACAAAAGTACCAACAGAACAAAGGAGGGAGGAATTTAGTTTTTAAATAAATAAAGTACTTCTTCTATAAGATTATTTTTTATTAAGTTATTACTCTGCCTGCATCAAATTTGAAATATTTAGTCCCAATGATGTCAAAAAAAGGATGAAAATGTGCAAAAAAAATACCTTGATTCATTCAGCTAATAAATAAAAACCCAGAAAAACAAAATGAAAATCACAAATAAAACAATGAATTCAGAGAAAGTTGGCTTTTTTTCTTGACAAACCTAAAAATTGCAAAATCACAAACTGTTACATAAAAGAAAAAAAGTTTTTTGCTTTTTGTTTCAATACTTTCTCCACATTTATCAGCTGTTTTTATGAAGAAACCATTCTGTAATTATTTCCAAACATGTTCTCTTCTTGTGTTCTTAATCAAACTTCCTGTTCAGAACAAATAATATAACCTGCAGACGTTTACAGATTTTATTTAAAGCAGGAAAGCTGCGGCCAGAAAACATAACTATTAGTGATAAAAACACATTGAAATGAGTGAAATAAATGTGATAAAGCTGACCTTCTGGAAGTATCCTCTCTTCAGGGATTTATCTCGCACCTGTCTGAAGTACACATAGCCGTAGTAATGGCCTTGTTCCCGCTGCAACACAAACATAGTTTTCATTACTGCAGCTGTTTTTTTTTTAACGCTCCCCACTGTGACGCGCAAACACGGGTCCAAACCTTCAGACAGGGCGGCGCGTCGCGATCGGTGGTCTCCAGGAAACAGCCCAGCGAAGACTTCCTGTTGGAGCCCTGACGAAAGCGGAAGCAGAACTGTGTGTCGCCGAGGCAACCTGCAAACATCACAGAGACGACACGCGCTGATAAACAGCTAACTCCTTTCAACTTTCACTTTATTTTAATATTTCAGTTTTGTTTTATTTAAACAAACAGGAAGAGGAAAAAATAAAAAAATAAAACGTGCTGGATGAGTCATCAACCGGTATTTAACCTCGCCGTGATCCCTGAACATCCTCAGGCAGACGGAGTGAGAGTGAGAAGACAGAATTAAAGACATCTGGAACGTAAACACGAACCCCACTGGGGCAGACTTCAAGGTTTTCCGCTCCGTAACACACAAACACACACTTCCTGAGTGGCGGAACTCCCTGACGTCACGCCGCCGGGTCGCGTTCAAGAACATCCAGACTGAAGCACGCCATCCGGATCTGAACAATGTCTCTGCCTTTTCAGTCTGAGTGTAACAAACTCTATATTTGTTGACTAAATATCACTAAAACTGTCTATAACTCAAACAATTAATCAATATTTACATGGTTGTAGCTAAGAGAAAGGGTTTAATGAGCTTTAGATGATAAAAATAAAATAAAAATGCAGTGCTTCACAGTAATCTGAGCAGCATGTAATTTTTCTTAGTTTAACTCTTTAATTTTCTTTTTATTTGCTTTCTTGTTTCGGTCTAAACAGCTTCAGCACCAAAACATGACGGTTTCAGTTTAAGAGCAGCGAGCTGAAAAGTAAATCCGACAAATCAAGCGTCACTTTTCATTTCTAAATTGTGAAAGAGGAGTTTCAGGCGAAGGGCTCCCGTCGAGATGTGAGACTGAATTACAGCCGACGCCGCGGGAGAAAGAGAGCTGCAGTTCTGCAGTTTAAGGTCTCTGGTTTTGACACACGCCTACAGTAAATTTTATATATATAGAAGCGCTGAAAGCATTTTGTCCTAATCCTGTCTTCACACTGATGGCAGCAAGTTCCTCATCCTCCCCGCCTGCTGACTCACAGTTAACAAAAATACACACCTGAAGGGAAACTAACACTCCTGACTCACACCTGATCCCACAGCAGTGTTTGCACGTGTGTGTGTGTGTGTGTACACGATTAAACCAACCCATGCTCTTTTTTGTAATTATTTACAAGAATAAAGTACTTTTAAAAGTATTTTCAGAGACTTTTTTTTCACACGCTAAAAACAGAAGGCTAAAAATAAATGAGATCGTTCAACGCACAAAAAGAACCAATCAGAAATCGTACAGTTTTTTGAACAAACTTTAAGTCTGACCTCACCCTAAAGCTGAACACGTCACAGTCAAATAATCAAGGATGGTTCTGTTTGTTTTATTGCGTAAAATAAGAGTTTAAAATGGTGGGAAACTCACCTGAGTTGGAGTCAGGGAAGGAAAGGTAGCAGATGCTTGTTTTCTGAAAGAAAACAACAGAAGCGTTTATTTAACGTCTCAGTCCAGGTTGATTTACACCGACAGAGACATCCATCTTCAACCACTTTCCCCTCGTCGGGTCAACTGGTCCAGGAGAGAAAAACCTGACGACAATCTCCAGCTCCACCTGAGGGGTCCCGTGGTGGTCCCAGGTCAGAGAGGATACATAAAATCACTCCTTCAAGTTCTGAAACAAGATCATTTTGTCTGGTTGTATCCAGAATCCTGTTCTTTCTGTAACTATCCAGACCGGCCGACCAAAGCAACGGCCTCATGAATGAAGACGAGACCCTGATCCGTCGATCCACCCCTCACCCATCCTACCATCACTCGTGAAAAAGACACTTGAACTCCACTCACTCCATATTTCACCTGTTTCCATTTGAGAACCATGAATCAGCCTGACTATCACCCCAGCAAACCGCCCCGGTACACAATCTGAAGACGCCAACAGAACCAGATCACCTGCAAAAAGCAGAGACTAGACCTCGAGTTTCCCAAACCAGATCCTCGTCTCTGATCCTGTCCACAATCAACCCTCATGGAGAATGAGCTTGACTTTGGAGAACGCCAAAAATAAAACAGAATAATCTGCAAAATGTTGCTTCTGTGGTTTGGACCATGAAAAAACACAATGTGTGCTTATTAATGATATTATGCATGTGAACAAGCTCATCTTGAATAAAAACATCCAACCCTTTAGGTTCGACTCACCTCTTTCTCTGACAGTTTGGAATGATGAGGATAAATCACCTGCAGGACAAATAAACAAGCAGATCATCAAACCTCACCTGAAAATCATCTGGTTCATAACAGCCTCTGACTTTACTCCTTCAAGCTCAATAATTAGTTGACATCACAACATTTGCAAACGTTTCCATTTTCTGATATAGGATTTGTGATGAGAAATTCTAGTTTTAATATACAGTATATAAATCCTTAGTTAAATGAAAATAGACATAAAAACAAATTAAGAACTGAAATTTTGAGCATGAGTTTGAAGAAAATTACACAAATATCTCAATTTGAAATATCACATTGATTTTGTACATTTTGTAAAACCTGCATTTTGTTAGCAAAACAGTTCATCTCTACAAATACATAATAATAGTAGTTATAATACTCAAGTAAGTATTTTTATTTATTTATTTTAAACACCACCAGGATTTGATTGGTTTGTTTTGCTTAACTTACTAAAGAAACTGAAATAAATGCTTGAACAAAGATAACAAGGTAAAATTGTAACAAGTGATGAGAACATGGTGATGCTGACTTCATTAAAATCTGCATTTTTTTTATAATTCAGCAACTTTAAAACTACTGTTTTGTCTTGTCTTTCATGTATATTGTTGTTTTATGAGAAATGTAACTATTAACAATCCCAACAAATAGGAAAGTATTTTGTACTACTGTCCAGTATGAGCCTAAAGCTTCCATGATAACTTTACATTTGGAGCCTCGGTAAACGTGACCCAGCGATCCTCTGCTTTACCTCCACCGCCTGCCCCAGCTCCAAGTCGAAGCCGACCACACAGATGCAGTGCAGCCAGGCGGAAAAGCGGTCCCACGGGAGCAAGAAAGCCTCCACCGGCTCCTCGTCGCCGCCGGCCCCGGGGGGAAGAGTTATCTCCTCGGCCGGGGAGATGCTACTAGCGTCCTGATCGTCCAGATCCTCCGGCTCTTCAACCTGCTCCCCCACCTCCTCCGGGCCTTGGAGAGCCATGGCTGCGGCCCGACACGACCGCACGGGCGCTCAGGAGAATGTTAACGGTTTTCTGAGTTAATTTCTGTCCGACAATCGTCTCTTTGGAAAACGAAAACAGAGAAAAGCCGCAGAAATGAGAGCAGCTACATAGCTAGCAGTTAGCAACTGAGAGGAAGCGTAGTGACGTCGAGTTGAGAAAACGTTCAACGTCATTACGTATCAACGTCATTGAGCCTGCCTGCTTTTTTACTTTAAAAAAAAGCCAGGTTTTTGTCCTTATGTCCTTATACTAAATTTTTTACACTTAGCTATAACAAATAAACATTACCTTATCAATTTACTCATATTGGCTAAATTACATTTTTTAAAACTAAATATTTTTTTATTTTATGTGATTAAATCTAAATAGCAGCCTAAAACAACAAAAACAAAAGAGCATGCAGTTCACTTTATATTTTTTTGAATTAATTTTTGTTGCAGTTCCCTGCCATCCTGTTTCTCCTTTTTACCGAATTTCTAGTTTTTGTAATATTTGTTGCTATCTTTATTACAATATTATAGAATATAGTAAAAATTTTAATTTAAAAATATTTATTTTTTAAGTTAATTGAAAACCATGGAAAAGCATTAGTTTTATGTAAAAAAAAAACTCACTGCAGTCAGTCTTAATGTTTTATGTAATCTGTTTTTACTGTGACTCAACAGTCAATCTAATTTACCAGTAGCTTGTATTTTTGACATTTTATTTTAATCTGTAGCGACAAACTTGAACGTTCTCCTGTCTGTTCTGCCGGATTTTGTTCCACTCCAAATTCACAAAGCTAACTTAAGTCCCATAATTGAATGAAACCTTTCTTCAATTATAGTCTGGATTTCAATCTGAGTCAAGGCCAAAGCAGCAAATCAGCTTTATTTAAATCCTTTAATAGATAGTTGCTTGAGCAAACAGATGGATGAAACCACCTGGGCTCTCAATTTGAAACATAGAACACACCTCTTAGGGTCCTGATGGAAAACCAAGATTTTTAGAATAATAATAAAAAAGGTTCATGTAACTCAAAGTATAAAAAACATAAAAACAATACTGAATCTGTTAAATCTTATTGGTCAGACTGTGACAAAGTGACAGCTGGTCTTCTGCTCGCTCTGCAGGAGAGCTCAGGATGCCTGCAGAGACCAGAACCAGGGTCTGTTTTATGACTAAGACCCGCATGTGAAACTGTTTACTATCAAACTGCAAAACCTCAGAGGGGGGCGCAGCTAAAAGGTCTGGATTATAGTTTAGACACTCGCTCGGTCCTTCTTTCATCCTTCACTCTGGTATTTTGCAGGCTGATAAATCGCCCTGGACCTTGCATCAATCTCAAACCTGCCAACACCCACATGACATGGCACACTCCTTTTGTGAATACATTTTTATTTGTCATAAATCCTGAATTAGGCTAAATGAGCAGGAGTACAGCTTGTAGTGTTATTGTCTCGTCCAGAATTGATTTAGTCTCAGCTGTCGGCTCATCAGAAGACAGCAGAATGTGTCTGGAGCCATAAGCAGAATTTGATCTCCTCTTACGTCACTTCATCCCACTCCCCTTTAAGCTGCTCCACTCCTCATTAACGAGTCACCTAGTTAAAGCTCTACTAATAGTAATTGCAATCTGGATATTTTGTGAAAATATTGCAAGCAGCAGGGTGGTGGTGTTGCCTTTTAACTTGACTCTTAATTTTATGTTAATTGTCATAACAAAACATGAACAGCCTACGGTTTCCCATGGACATATATTTCTTAATTAAGAAGCTAAAATTTTCATAAAGCTGTCAAATAGCTAAAAGTTGCAGAATGACAGCCAAAAGTAGCATAATGCAAGCTAAAACCTAAAAGTAACCAAAAGGTAGCTACAAGCTAATGGTGAAGGAAACTATAAGTATCAAGCTAAAAGTCACAAAAGCTTAATAAATAGTATCAAAAAAGCTTACAAAAAGGTTAAAAATAGCAAAAGGTTAGCTAAAACCTATAAGTAAAAAAAATTAGCTATATGTTAATTCTAGCAAAGTGGAAATTAAAAGTATCAAAAGATTAGCTGGATGCTAAAAGTTTCAAAAGCGTAATCAAATATGCGTCAAGATGCTGACTAAAACGGTAAAAACAGCAAAAGCCTAGATAAACCATATAAGTTCTTTTTAATAAATGGGTAACTCAAAAGGTTGACCAAAAGCTAAAACGTAGCAAAAGGCTAATTAAAAGCTAAAATAGCTAAAGCTAAAAGTAACAGAAGACAAAAAAATATAACAAAAGTTACACAATCTAAAAGTTACAGCTCCCTTCCTCTGTCTGTCTGTCTGTCTGTCTGTCTGTCTGTCTGTCTGTCACACAGGATGCATTTACCCGTGTCACGAGTCCAGTTGATGTGAGTCGGGTAGTGAACGCACCACGCCTGTCTGTTCTCCGGTTGATGTGACTCTGACCGTGAACGCATCACGCCTATCTGCTCTCCAGTTTCAGTATGGCGGCCGGGACTTGCGGAGGAGGACAACTTCTTCTAGCTTCTTTCCAGAGAGCTGCTGGAAGGCGGCGGCTATAATACAATTCCACCTCGCCGAACCCGTTTTGGACTGTGATAGACGACGACAGCGCGACTGAGGACCTCTGGAGTTTCCCCTCCAGAAAGATAATTGTGTTGGTGTGATGCGCGGAGAGCCGCAGTCCAGAAACTCACCAGATTTTTTCCGCGTCTCCCTCCGCTCTGACTGTCAGTTAGCCGGCTAGCTAGTTAGCTCAGCTTTATGCTAACGTTCGCCTCCGGGGCTCTGCTGTAGCCAAATACACTTTAGTTTGCGGGTTTCTTTTTTACTGGACACAAGTATGGCACACTGCTTTCCTTCGGTAAGCGAACTGGTTGAGAAGGGCGAGGAGAAAATATTTGGGGACCTGAATGATAACTTTGTCAGCACTCATTAGCCTAGCCTCATTAGCTTGTTTGGTCCAGCGCCAGGAAACGTTGGCCGATAGTTAGCGCTTCAATTAGCATCTTAGTTCTACAAGACAACCTGATAATCCCCATTTCAACCCGGCACTAATCCAGACAGAGTGGACACTGAATTGCTTAAGTTGGCCAACCTTAACTGACCAGCAGTGTTTCGTAACTCAGGGGGTGTTTCTAGCTTTGAGTCTTTTTATGTGTCGTCAGCGATCTCTGGTAGGTTAGGTGTTTTTTAAGCGGGTGGTCACGTCGGTTTCCCTGTATCAGGGCAACAAGGTCACCCCGATTATCATGTTCAGAATGGCATACAGGCTGCAGATGACGCTCAGCTAAATCGTTGCCTACTGGTGTGGTCTTGTTATCCTGCCGGCTGCAGGTCGAGACATCACAGCTCCATAACGCCCTGATTAAAAGCCCAGACATTAAAACAGGTTCACTGATTCTTGCTTTAATTTGTCGACTTTTGCTCCAGCTGCTCAAAAAGGACTTAACCAGATCAAGTTTGGCAACATAACTGGTTTCACTTGCTTGAGTAGTTTGATGGACGTGAGGGGCTGTTTGCCACACTGTCAGGGCTATACTCAGTCATGTATGTCTTGACACATGGCACCTTGGTCTGTACATAGTGTTTGCTGTCGGATGTAAGCGTCGTTATGTAGCTCTAGTGAGGAGTCGGTGAAAAGGAATGTCTCGTCTTTTTTATACCTGTTGGTTTGTTTTTTATTTTTTGTCAAACACAGGAGAGTCTTGTTCATTCAAAGTGGGGGAAGCTGTGTAGTCGGGAGTGTGTACAGTGGACAATGCTTATCAGTTAGTGCCTAGAAGATTACACAACTTAAGAGATCTGCCTGCCTGCCTGCACCCACAAGGCCGTAGATATTGTAGACTATTCATTCGTTGCGGGATGCACCAAAACCCTGCCAACCTGGATCAAGAAAACCTGTCTCTTGTGTCTGGTTGGAGTAACACACTCAAGCTAAAATCAATGCCTTCGGCGCTGGCCGTGTTCACCTGCCGACCCAACTCGCACCCATTCCAGGAGCGGCATGTGTACCTGGATGAGCCCGTCAAAATCGGCAGGTCGGTGGCTCGGTGCAGGCCAGCCCAAAACAATGCCACCTTTGACTGCAAGGTGCTGTCCAGGAATCATGCCCTTGTATGGTTTGACCACAAGACCGGAAAGGTAAGAAGAAGCCAACAATATTTCTGATAAGAACTGTCAATGTCTTACCAACAAATGTATTATTGATTTGTTGACACTAATAGTTGGTGACATCATCCCCAAATCCTCCTCTTCTAGGCCAGGGGTGGGCAATCCTGGTCCTCGAGGGCCGCAGTCCTGCATGTTTTACTTTTTTCCCTGCTCCAACACACCTGATTCAGTCATTGAATTACCTGTTGCAAGTTCTGCAGAAGACTGATAATCACCCATTCATTCAAATCAGATGTGTTGGAGCAGAGAAACAGGTAAAACATGCAGGACTGCGGCCCTCGATGCCCACCCCTGTTCTAGGCTCATGTTGAAGTGTCCTTCAGTTTCATATGAACTGATGGGTGATTGTGCTTTAAACAATTATCAAACAGTTTTATCTTACAGGCACCATAAAATGTTGTATTCCACAGGGCTGTGATGGTTGGATATCAGTTGGCGAACGGTGTTTGGAAGAAAGTCTTTAAAATGTCTATAAAGAAATGTTTTGGTTCTTGATTTCCTTACGTGAGTCTCAGAGGCTCATAGTCAAAATACTCAGAGATGGCATCTCATACAGGTTTTAAGAGAACTAGAACTTTATTTTGACTGGAGAGGAGTTCTCCTTTGACGTCCAGGTGCAAAATCATGTCAATGATAAACACAAATTAAAGAAAATTTCTTCCTATTTTATTTTTTAAGTGTACTTAGTAAAATAATGATCAACATTGGGGTGTGATGTGGGTGGAAACGGGGTATTTTTAAATTTGAATAAAGTAATGTGCAACAATTTTCCAATCCATTCACCAGAAAAAAAATCTTCTCTAAAATGTGTCCTCACGGCTCGCTGGTCTCCAACAGTTGACAGTGACATATTAACAAGTCAAACTTTAGTTATGTTGGGTAAACTTGACTTTATGGCTTACAAGAAAAACTCGATTTGTCAGAACCAACTGGACTTTTGGCATTCCACAAGCCTTTCAGAACTTGTTCAAGGATTTGATTTTGGTGTTTTTTTCCTAATTACATCATGCTTTAACAATCATGGTAGGGATTTTAAATAATCCATTAAGACCTGACCCAACATCTATAAGTATGGAAACAACACTTCTCAAATGATGCTTAAGTTGAGTCATTCTGATTTGATTCTGATTCTCCTAACATCCCTTGTCTAAAAGCAATATTTATTTTATTTTATTGGAAAAACCATATCTTGCTCCTCCTGAAGAATGAAGGGATCGTGAGAACTTTTTATTTATTATACCAGCATTACTTGCCTTAAAATCTCATAAAACAGCCAGGCAACTTAGATCTTTAGCAAACAGAACAGAATCGTAGCTTTTTAAAAAATTTTTCTTTGCTTCCAGGAAGGAAATGCTCCATCCATGAAGGTTTGATGAGTACGAAACTATGTGAATCTCTTTTTTTTTTGCAGTAGATCAAACCATCGTGTCCTCCTAACATTTCTCCATCAGCTTTATCAAATGAGGACATCTATTTTTTAAATAACTGTAAAAATAAAAAAGTACAGAACCTTGTAGGATCAGTGTCGGGACATACTTTTTGTTTAGTTGAAAAGCATCTTAAGATACTTTCCCCTCTTGTATTTTATCATCTGTTGGTTTATCGAAGTTCATGTCCAGAATCTAGTCCAACTTTTCCCCCCAGGAGAACTAACAGGTTATATTTTTAATCCATACGTCTAAAATGTAAATGTAAATCTCTGCCGTGGAGCATCTGTTGTGTGTCTAGTTTCTTTGGAGAACTGGTTAAACAGGCTGAGACAACATCAGGATTACCCTGCTATGCGGCATGCAGGGACTCTGCGTGTGTTTGTGTGTGCGTGCGCACAAAGCATAAGCTATTTATACCAACATGAGTAGCATCATCCTTTCCTCTCTTCAGGGATAAACACACAGATAGCCTGGCACACACACATATTCTTTGATTTAATCTCATTTAAGCATTTTAAACTAAAGCTTGAACATACATGCTAAAACAAAACACATGTATGTAGTTATTTCTAAACTTTTAACTGTAGCTGTAAGTTCCGTTTTAAAAATTAAGACTAGGATTTTTAATATTGGGTTACTCATGAATCCATTAAGGTCTTGTTTTTCCTGTTGGATCTCAGTGAAGTCAAACCGGTTGTAAATGATTGACAGTGCTTTATCTAAAAACCAGAGGGCACACTTTCGCATGCTCTGTAGGTAGAGACGACTTCAGGCATACAACACATCACCCGTTGAAGAGCAGTTAAATCTGACGTGTGAATAAAAAATAAACATGAGCACACAGAGATTGATTGGTTAAGACACCAGCTTCAAACAGCAGCAGTCGTGGTTTATGTCCGCCCTTCATCTCTTGTTGTCTCTGCTTTCTTCTGTGTAATAAATCTAATAAATGTCACGTACTGATGTTTTAAAGCAGTACAAATTTAATAACCTTTATATTTGTGAATAAGTCAACAGCTGAGCCTTGTTCTCTTTGTTGTTGCTTTGGGAGGAATAATAACATTGATAATAAATCAAAGGCTATGGAAAGTTTTGTCTCACTGTATGAAACCACCAGTCACTATCAGAGAAGAGATTAATCCAAGGCTTTTTATTTCTCAGATTATTTAATATCTGATTAGTTCACAAGGTTGGTGAAGAAATCTGTCATGAAAATTTAATTTATGGACCTCTAATCCACTTGTCTTCTCAAGTTTAGAAGTTTGAAATTCCTGAGAAGCATTTTGTGTGTTTTTGCTTATTTCTGCATGTTTGTCTATACCATTATTATTCAGGCACGGGAACTGAGAAATGGTCCAAACCTTAGGTTTGGGAAAGCTCTCATTGTCCTGACAAGGAAAACTCGAAGCACACTGGTTGTAGTCCTAACTGGGCACAATCTGCTCAACCGCCACAAAATGGTGATGGGATTCCATGACAATGGTCTGTGTGATGCCTGTGGTATTGAATTAGAGACCTCTCTGCACTACTTAGACCACTGTCTGGCTCTGAGTAGTCATAGGAAAAGAATTCTTGGGGACCCATTTATGGATCCTGAGAAGCTCAGAACACTGAGTGTTTCTAACCTCGTGTCCTTCATCCGAGGGACCCGAAGGTTTGAATAAAGTCCAGTGTCTTTTGAGGGGAGCAATGGGCCCACTAATGAGGCCCCCGCTCATATGGATTTTTTATCCATCCCCACTCACCATAACTGTTGTCTATACCAATTGCAAAATATCTAATTAACTATTGGATAATTTTAATTAAACTTTGAGGAAATAGTCATTCGATGTACCTCTACAGCTCATTGATTGGAGTCAATCCAATTCAGAATGGCCACTCAAGCCAGCTAACCTTAGAAAACACAAAAATGGCTCTAATTTATTAAAATGAACAGATATAGTGCTAAAATTTGGTGTGATTGTAGCTAAAATCATTCTTAACACATACTCTGACATCTCCAGATATTGCATTAGACCACACATGTAATTATCATTATTACAGCTTGAATTAGATCATAGTTTAAAACTCGGGCAGAGCCATACTTGGACACAAGGTGAGAATAATTTACAAACTATATGTGCTGAATTTATAGGGAAATGGTGATAAAACACACACACACTCACAACCATTGTTAACGTAACCAGTACCTCATAACGGCCAGTTCCTCTTTCAATAAGATAACATTTAGTCGAATGAGTTTGCAGTTTTAGTTATTGTTTAAAGCAGACAGTAGTTTTACTTGAGTTTAGTCTACATTTTATTATTAAACTGCTCCATTTTGGTTAAAACTCCAGCGCAATTAAAACAACATAAGGTAAAATAAAATACAATTTCTTAAATATTTTGATATTTACAATTTTAAAATTGGTTTTGCTACTCAGCTTTTATAACGTGTAATTAAAGGAAACGAGTGTTATTGGTTTTGACTAAAGTAGTTAGTTTTGGTGTTTAACCAACTGATTTGTTGTGTTTTTGTTGGGTTGAACATGAGAACTGGGTTCAAGTTTAAATGTAAAACTAGAGGACAATTCAAGAATATTATTCTCTTTGATTATGACCAGAAAACAACACCTCTTCTTAGAATAAAGAAAAATCAAAAAGACGCTTTCTCTCATTTAATCGTGTTTACTTTGGATCTGGGTTGAAATTGAGAGATTATGAAGGTGTGTTTAAGTGAAATGAGCAGGTTCCTGCTGAGACTTGAACCTAAACAGGCCTCTGTGAAGAACGAAACACTGACTGACGGAAAAACAGCTGGTGAGATTAATATTTAAGAGCCACGTAGAGAAAATTATTTATGTATTTTAGGCAGCAGCCATCATTGGAAGCTAAGAACAGTTCTGGGATTACAGTTTGAGACGAACGAGGCTAGTGTCAGACGTCTCATTTAAACAGTGTAACAGTCAAACAACATGTCAGTGCCGTGTCATGTATAGTTTCGTAATTCTTCCTTCCTCTATGACTTAAAAAATGTAGTTTGAAAATATAACAGCCACTGTAGTGTGGACATTTAACTGATTGCAGTCTTCTGGTTGTGTTTTTGTCAGTAAATGTCATTAAATCAACCATTCTGTTATTAAGCTGCACACAGTTTGTCAGACACACAGCGGGCAGTGTAGTAATAGGTTGAAGCCACAGTGCAGATATCTTTATTACCTCTTTATCGCTCACTCATCCAGTCATTTATCTGTCTATCTGGTGAGCGTGCACAGTGAACCAGAACACGTGGCAGCTGACCAGATTCGGACCAGGCCATTTTCTTCAGCAGCATTTTGATGCAACATGTCAAAACAAGTTAGAACTCCAGCACCAGACTCTTGAAAGCAAAGAAAAGCAATGGATTTTAGCGCCTGCAACTGCAAATAATTTATGCTCCAGTTAAATTATGGCTAATGGATGAGTCAGCAACTCTCTGTTGAAGGTAAAATGTCAAATTATTCCTTATGCTCTTATTTTTTTGTGCCAGCAAATACACACTGGTCTGCACTGTCAACAGCTCTAATATTGGAGTTTATTGTTCTGTAGCTTTTCTGAAGAAAAATAATGTATGTATGTAAATGTGTTTCTGTTAAATACATCTTAGTTGTGATTTTAATTCATCAGATTCAGTTCAAAATGATAATCAGTTTAATTCTATTATTGTATTTTCCAGAATATTTTTCAGATGGAGGCACAACTGGGTGAGAGATCACAGTTCTTGTTGGGTTAAAACAAGGATATAGCACAGTCTCTTTATAGTATGAATTATTAGGTTCTTGTTGACCTTGGGTGTGCACTGTTTCACTTTCAAAAAAACGATTCTGCACTCACTGTGACTCGAATGTGGCTTCAAAAATGCTCCGAGTACAAATAAAAAAGTTCTCGAATCAGAAGCTGTCACACCCAGGTCTTGGCATCTTAAATTTTAAAATTTAAATTAAAAAAACTGACAATTTTGTTTAATTTTTGTGACCACGAAGCACAGAATTATTCAAAATGGGTACTTTATAACATAATTTCCATTTAAAGGCCCTGTCACACTATGATGTTTTAGACAAATTATACCAACATAAAAAGTTTGGAGACATCTACGTTGAAGATCTAATTAAAAAAAATCAACTGGAAGCCTCTTTTAGGCATATATATACTGTAATACTAACAAATTAGTAATACAGTGGAAATTTTACTTCCATGAGTTGGCATAAGTTGTAAAACATTATAGTGCGTCAGGGCCTTGACAGTAGATTAGTCAGCTGACTGTGGCGACCATCTTGAATTACATTAAAAATGACCCAATGAGAAATTAATTAAAACGTGTCCAGTGGTTCATGAGAGATTTTGATAACGAGGAAAGTTGAGTAAAAGCAAAGTTTTGAACCACGCCAAATTTAGGCTCAACATCTGTAAAATCGACTGCATCATAACTGTTTTTGTATCTGCACACTTATAAATCATGACTCGTTCCTGGTTCAAATCTTTAAAAGTTTGAGTGTAGGAATGTGAACGACCCGTTTACTGTTTGTTACGTCATTTATTTCTGCTCCAGCTCTATTTATACCAGAGATTCTTGTAGACATCAAATCCCACAAACTGTAGGAAAGATTAACATTCCGACTACAGCTGAACGTTTTCCAGGTTTTCACTGGAAACGCAGAAGAGGAAACTCGTTCACTGGTTATATTTTTACAAATTAATGGCCGTCGACACGTGAGCGTGTAACCTGTAATGTAACTCATCCTCACTCTGCAGCTTTTCAACACTTCCTCACGCAGGAAGGCTGACGCTGTTGACACCATCTGCCTTCATGATCTTAACATGTCAGCACATGATGTCAACCATCGTGTTGCTTCTAACATAACTACAGGTATTCATAAACAAACTTATGTTGAAGTTTGAACTGTTAAAATGTCAGAGCATTTAGGAGTTTGGTTGGCTTGAAGACTTGGACAGCAGATGAACGTGATGGGAATAAATTTCCATAGAAAATGCTGTTTGCACCCAGCAAGAGCACAGAAGTTATTTAGTGCAAGGGTGTTGATGTTTATTGGTAAATGTTTGTATCCTTTTTTAAGAAAAGCTAAGGTCATTTTGAATAATTGGTGAGCGGTACAAAATAATAAAGAAAGTAATTAGGGTAACTGACAAGAGGACTGTGTATAAAAAGAATAGAGGCAGAAGCTCACCAGTCTTGCAAAAAAAAACATCTAAAAGTAGTGAAACTATTTAGTGTTCCTTGATGGAAAAAGGATTACTGCACAGGCTCAGGAAGACTTACAATAATTGTCATTTTCACAGAAAGCCTTGGATATTTCAGCAAGATCACCAAAAATAAACACACACTTTGTAGTAGAAGAGTCCAGGTGCTGAACTAGCCTGCCTGCAGTCCAGACTTCCCACCAATTGAAAACATTTGGTGCATCATAAAACAAAACCTTCATCAAAGAAGAGCCAGCACTGAACGGCTAGAATACATCAAACAAGATTATTTCCTCCAAAAACTCCCAACAACTTGTCTCCAGAATCCAAGTGTGACATATGTTGGCTCGTTGTAGGCCCAGAAGACGCTCACCTTTTGATAAAACACACACACCTTGCTGCAGGAGTGTGCTGACTGATTAAAAGCTCTTTCTATTTGTCAGCTAACAGCCTCATTTGGAAACAGTGGCAGGAGTCCAGGCTTCTGTGATTTGGCTCTCTGCACTGAACCAAACCCTCTCTCCTGCTCTTCCTCCGTCTACGGTCTTTTTCAGAGATGCTCTATAAACTCCAAGTGCCGTCCCAGTTTTAAATGTCAGCGTGATGTCTCATAGTCAACTTTGAATAAATATCAGTGAGTTCAGTGAGAGGAGGATGAGAGAAAAAGGGGTGTTTACACCATTTCAGCCTACAGCATCCTTTAACTCTTACGTGTGTCTTGAGCTGATACAGTGCATCAGTTTTCACAAATGAAACCCTCTCTAAAAGGATCCTCCTCCTGCTTGTGTTTCGTCTAAGTCAGCCTTCTGTTGAGATTACTGAAAAAGAACTTTATGGCCTGCCCTTGAGTGTCAAAATGCATTGATCTGCTGTGCTCCCTCTGCAGTTATCAATGGCAAAGGGCACATAAATAACGTCAGTAAATACCACTGCTGGTAGCTCGTATCAGGTGCTTACACGTGATTATTTTGTGAATAACCTGTCAGCAAATTGTCCAAAAAAATTGACTTTATTTCAGCAGTAATGTCCTCTGTCTCAACAAAATCATTCTGTTAAGATTAGTCTTAATATGTAACATTTTCAGTGCCTCTTGATGAAATAACTTGTGCTATTTATTTTTAAATACGTTGAAAATAATTATTATTTTTACATTGGTTCTGTAAATAAGTCTGGTGCTAAAAGTAATCATACATGTCTTTTTTTATTTGAATAATAATTATGAAACTTATTGTGGTCATTTGTTGTCTTTTTCCTTAGTTTAACACTTTTGCTGCTCATTACACTCTGCCTAACCACAGTGTGAGGAGAACAGATTTATCACATCGTCATGCGTTTCCTTCAGTGTCATAAAATGAGCATCAAAATGATTTTTTTTGTGTTTTTGCTCTTTTTGCAGTGAATGCAATGCTAACATGTAAATATTTAAAAGGTATTTAAAACATGCATATGTTTAAATAATCTGTCGTAGAAAAACCGATTAAGAAGTGATTCACAGAGTAAACTGTGGTTGTAAAAGTAGAGTAAAACTAAGTTTCCAGCTGGTCATGAGGCTTCAGGAACACGTCTCTCAAACTTCTCAGAGAAATGTGTTCTGACTGGCCCCGGATTCTTGACATGATGGATGTTAAGTCCTAACTTTTGTACAAGTTTTTTTTATTCCTCTTGAAAAAGAGAAATATTTGTGTTAGAACGGCAGAATGTCTCTGGATTTTTAGGACTTTGTTGTACCCAAGACGAATGAAAAAGCTTCCAGTTTGTTCATAGTTATAATCGCTTTGATTACACAGCAACAGCCTGAGCTATTTAGTTTTGATAAAATAGAACATGATTCTATTCTTTCAGTTTAAAAGTTACTGTGGTACCTACGAGTGATTCTAAGAACGTTATCAGTCATATGATGGATACGATTGTGTGTGGCGTCTTTTACCAAACTGGTATCATGTGTTGACCTCCTGACTGGCTAACGGGTCGACGTCTTTTGGCTGCTGGCTGATAGTTTGCACCGTTTCTCAGAGGCTGAGGACGGTTTCAAAACATACATGGCATTCTTTTAGCCGACCCTAAAGGAAAATAAAGAGATAAGAGGGACGAGGGACGAGGGAGAGCTGTGTTTCCCACAGACATGTCTCGCAGTGGGTGGAAGAGTTACGTGTTTAAAAATTCATGCTTTCATGTAACATGTGCAAAAAAAACTGTTTACAAATGTGATGCTTTGTGCCTTGAATGGTTGTTTTTTTTTATATTATTGATAAATTGTGACATTAGGAGGCCGTTTATTTATTTCAGAGACAGAAAACAAAGAGTGACGGTCGGTGACACGAGTCCAATGTTGTCTGTTTGAATGAAGTTCAGTATGAAGATGTGAAAAATGCACACAAGTAGCGTCCTGATGAACAAACTGAATGTTTTGATTTGAATGGATAAATAGCCAAAGTAAGTGTAAATACTTAGATCCTAACAAACGTACAGGGAAATAAATACAGGTGAAGGATAGTAAAAATGCTGACTCATCATTCACGCAGCTCGTCTGTTGGCTTAAAGCTAAACTGTCTTTTTGGGGCACTGAAGACGGTCCTGTTTACTTCCTGGCTGTGGAACGTGTTTTCATCCTGCGATGCAAAATGTGAGGCTTGATTTGCAGCGATGCTTCAGACTTCCACCGGACTGAGACCAAACCCAAGGTCTGCAGCTCACAGGTGGATGATGTCACATTTCTGTGCATGTGTGAGATACGTGACGGTAGAAGTGTGTGTTGGAGCCATATGTACTGCAGTGTGTGTGTGTGTTGTTGCTGGGTGAAAAGCTCTATAGTTAGGTCCCTCCCTCCCTGTCCCAGCGTTACCATGGGGACAGGAGGTAGCCATGTGTGTGAGGTTATAGTCATCACGAGACGGAAACCGGTTGCTTCTCGTAGCACGCTGCAGCGGAATGAACCAGCCCGTTTCTTGTTCCTCCTTCATCTGTGTTTAGTCTGTGTCTCCTCCTCGTCAGACGGTTTTTCAGTCATGACGGCGAGCTGAGAGCGCGTGAATGAAACTCGTGGAACGTCGGACGGTTATACCTCGGACTCCCAGACCTGATTTACTGTGTGTGTTCTGTACTGTAAATTTGTTTGTTGTTACAGCTGGTTTCATGTTTGTTCAGTTTCCTGTGTGACATTTCTCTGTTGACACTAATTTTTATTCTTTCATTCATGTTTGAATGACTTTTTTTGCTGGAACATCCGAATGACACGGCTGGTGAATGTTGCTGTTTGTTTTTCTGTCATTGAGCCCGTTGTCCTCATGAATGTGACTGTGTTAAAGAGAATTTTAAGCTTTTAAATAATTTTGTACTCTCAGCACTATGAAATATCCCAGGACTATGAAGCTTTAACTTTGATGTTTATTATTTAATTCCCAAAGACCTCATCATGCCAATGGGTGGAACAAGATGACTCAAAATAATTGGAAAAACAAATGAAGAAATGTAAATAGCATCTGTTGAGAACACTTGTAGATGTTCAGTCTGTTGTAAGAACTGGGTTGTGTGTTTATTATTACTCATCTGCAGCTGTGGTCGAAGAAAAACACAACTTAAAGCACAGAAAACTCAAATTGTTTGTTTTTATTTGTTTGATATATAACTTTAACATCACTGTTATTGTTAACATTTAAAGAAGCTCTTTTTTTCTGTTCTCAAACAAAACCATGATAGTAACGAATCTAAATGTCTAAACCTAACTTATGAAACCAGTGACGTCTCAGTGGTTATTATGGTCTGTGTGAGTTTTGAGCCGGTGGCTGTTTGCAACATTTCTGACCTGAGCTGGCAAAACAAGTCGACCTGCAGTACAAATATGTGCCGATCTAATAATTCCTGTTAATTACAGATTAGCCTGACTGCTACAATTCAAACATTTGTTCCTCTCTTTACCCGCATGATTCTTACCTGTTGTGTCTGTGTGTCAGTTCTACCTGCAGGACACTAAAAGCAGCAACGGGACGTTCATCAACAGCCAGAGGTTGAGCCGCGGCTCGGAGGAGAGTCCGCCCTGCGAGGTCCTGTCTGGTGACATCATTCAGTTTGGCGTCGATGTCACCGAGAACACACGCAAAGGTCTGTGCACGCACTCGTAACAAAGTGGTTATTCTCCAAGTGTGGCTGCTAATGTACTCACAGTCCTAAAATACATCCAAACTTTCAGGGATGGCTTTGGGCTTGTCAAGCTGAGGCCAAACAATAAAACAACGTGCTCAGTCAATGCAAATATTGACATATTTTTATCTCTGCCTACGAGTGAACCCACGGGCGTTCAACCTGGACCAGACCTCTGATTAAATTATAGTAGAAGAAGAATCCCAAAGGCCAGTCAGATTCTGGCAGAAAATTCGTGCAGTCTTAGAGAATCCACAAAAGTTCAACAAGTTTAGTTTGAGCCTATAAAAAACTACTTTATGTATCTCTGTTCTGTAAAGACAGAAATAAAGTTTAGAGCTCCATCTTTATACTGGTTTTAGATTTACTTTAATATGTTGAGAAATACTCCCTCAGTAACAAAATGAAAACAGCGAGTAACTCTGCTTTTTTACTAGCTTCATGGAATTTTCCAGATTTTCAGTGCCTCTCTCCGACAGAAAAAAACCCACTGATTTCTGCAACCGTGCCATCTGAGAACGGTGCGTTCAAGTGTAGATTTTAAGCTTTCTATACATGTAAAACACTTCATATGGGATGAAATTTAATATAGAAAAGACTAAAAGAAACTTCAAGTTTCAGTTTAAACGTGATTTTTATTCAGAAAAACACATCACAGATCCTTCAAACTTATCAAAATAAAGAGAATTCAGGGGAGTTGGGTGAATGAATCAAGTGTTTTCTTGATCCTCTTCCCTGATTTTTCAGAGAAACTGACCTCAAAAGATCCTTTAGTGTGTAATTACTTGAAAACTGGTCACTAGAGTTGACAGTGGATCATATTTTGACAGTAAAAAGTCTGAATTAAGCTTTAATTTGTATTAATTTTGTTATTTTATTTATGGTGCACAAAGATGGTACCGATGTGCCCTCTTGTGTGTTTACTGTATTTACTGTACACACATATACACACGTGCACACACACTTGTTTATAACAAGTCAGCAGCTGTGATTCTCAACAGATTTACTAAATCTAATATATTTTATTTGTTATCAGCTGCATTTTATTTAAATTCTATCAAACCCCAAATTACTGATTTCAAATAGATTTGCATTAAAACCTTCAAAAGCATAACAACATATTACCTGCCTAATGGAACTCAAAACAAGGTTTTATTAGTAACGATAGACATTTTCATAAATGGTTACACATATTTATTTAAAGATCTTTTACCTTGACAAAAGGAAATGGTTGATGTTCCCACAGACAACAGATCTGCCTAATATTAACACAGAATGATTGACAGATTTTCTTCCTCCTCCAGACTCCAGAATTTCCAGTTTTTCTGTCTGCGCCTGCGCCTCAGAACCAAGACTGATTTAATTGCCACAAAGGGCAGAAAACATGCACAGTCCAAATTTAGGGTCCATTAATAGGAGTTAATGGAAGAAGAGGAATAGATCTGCTGACAGACGTGAATGAACACATGAGAACAAAAAGAAGAAAGGCATTCCTTTGCCTCCGTCTGTGCCTGATTATTAAACGTATAAATATATCCACATTTACAGCACAGCCATTGTCTTTAAGCTTAGGATGAGTACCCGTCCTCAAAATACTTTAACACAAGTAGAATCATATTCCTTGTAAAACTCTGACACTTGAAAGCAGCTTACAGGTCTGAGGAGAAAGTTATACCCTCATGTCACACAAACTATAATTATATTGATGTTAAAAGTTGTAAAAGTGTCTCAGCAAGCATAAACCTGCATCTCTGTGAGCCTAGAGTTTCAATTTAAGATCCAGTTTATGGATTAATTTTCTATATTTAATGAATAAATGTTTTCATCAGGACGTTTTTCACAGATTTTTTATCCTAATATGCAGAAATAAGTCTAACAAACGACGTTTACTGTTAAATGAGGAGTTTTTTTTAATTAACATGTTGTTTTGTGTGTCTTCAGTCACACATGGCTGCATCGTGTCAACAATCAAACTCTTCCTACCTGATGGGATGGAGGCACGCCGGAGAAGCGAGTAAGCATTGTTTTTATTTTGTATAATTATATTGAACCTGTGTGTAGCTCAAAGTGTTCCTCCAAGACTGGATGGCACTTTAAACCAATAATTAAATGTTTTTTTTTTTTTGGTAATTCTGATTCATTCAGTGGCAAACAGTTTATGCGATTGTCCATCAAGTGAAGTAAATGGTGTGTTTGTCCTTATTTCTTTTAATTTATTAACAAATTGGAGGGATTTATTGTGGATCTAGTGGTCTTTTTGTGTTTGCAGAGGTTGTTGTTGAGTGTCCACACAGTAAACATGTGTTTGTGTTCAGTCAAATGGTCTGTATCTGACCAGCAGCCCTCCCAGCGTGGAGCTTCCTACTGTACTCAGATGTCCTCCTGTCTGTCTGTCTGTTTGGTTTTGGCTGCTGTTGACACCATATGTGACCCAAGGGCACAGTGCTGTGGGTAGCAGTGCCATCTGCTGCACCGGTGATCAGCTTTCATTCTGAAAAAATGCAGACGACGATCCTCTCCTGCAAAGCAATGAGCTGAAACTTGAAGCAGTGACGACCTCTTATTCATACACTGGTCCCTGTTCACTTGTGCCCATCCTATCTGGTGTAGGGTTGTAGTTATTTACTGTTTCACAATGCTTTAAATGTTTTCATTTGGTGAGTCATGCAGTTTAATTCATGTAGTTTACAGTTTTGTAGTTTTTTGCGTTGATAGAGTCTTTCCAGATGTGTAAAATGCACTGCTAATGCATCCCCATACCATTAGAGAGGCAGGCACTGATAACAACTTCTGTTGTCAAAAAGACAAAACAGCCACAAAAGTCTCAGAGCTGAAATAAGAAAAAAATAACCAGTTTTCTGCTGCATTCCAGAAAATATTGTGAAACTCTGACCCTTTGTCAGTTTTAGAGCACATTTCTAAATTCTTACGTCTGAGCTCCCTGCAGTCACTTCTACAACCAGACTGTGACATTAAAAAACAAACTGTGTGAACTCTCATTATTCTGCTTTCCATCTGCTGTTTGCACAGCAACATGGTTTTTTGTAAAAGTTATTTATTTCACACAATTTTTACAATAAATACAGAAAAAAATATGTGAAATAATGTTTGGGGAAGATTGCAAATTGAACTAAATGTAACCGAAGCTGTGATGCAAGTTCCTCTTTTAGCAGGTGAAGAATAAGGTACCAGCAACCTTTTTGTCACACCGAAATAATTCAATCCAAATCGTGGAAGTAACACCTCCCAGATTTGCATCCTCAGTCATTGTTTCACCACCAACAATAGAACTTTTGATTTCATTATCGCGTTGTTAACACCGTCTACATTTCCTCCAAACACACACATTTACACATACCTGCGCTCACATGATCAACAAGGAAGATTAACTGGTTCTCTCTCAGGTGAGCAGAGCTTTTAAAGCTTTTAAAATCAAGTTATATATCTAGAAACGAGGTGCTTTTATCTCCCGACCTTGAAAAGAAGTGAATGATCTTTGTGAAAACAAAGATTAGTTCTTTCGTGGTTTGATCCAGGAGGGGTGGAGCGACTGAAACTCACAGAAGTTAAAGGCAGATAACGTTCTGCTTGGCTCAGCAGAGGGGAGGAGTCAACTATAAAGTGAAAGACGGTTTGTGTTGTGGAACAACTTCACAAACACTTGACGGGACAGGAGAGAGGAATCAGCTGCTCCGTCTGACTGCAGCTAAGAAAATGACGTTCAAGGAGAGGGTTTATTTAGTGTCTGCTGTAACGGGCTGAGATAAGAGGTCTAAAGGGGAAACTTTGACCTGTGGAGTAATAAAGAAGCTGCTGACGCTCAGGTAACGTTGCCATCGCAAACTTTACTTTTACTCTTGATCAGCTACTTAGTCTACAAACTAAATGAGTTTTTTAATGACAAATGTAAAACTGTACCTCTTAAATATATTTAACCACTTCCTGTTTAAGGGTTTTATATTTTCTGTGCTAGAGTCCAAAAAAATCTTTTAATTCTAATGTTTATTTCCAGTTTTGTGAAACTACTGGAAAACCTTTTATTTTCTTTCCATAAAAACACTTTTTTTTTTTTGCTGCTAAAACTAATAACCATATCTAACGCTATGATGGAGTTTTAGGGCAGGAGAATAATAGTTTTCATCTGGCTTCATGCGTTCACTGTTTAACTGCAGAACTGTCGAGCCCAGATGGAAAGTTCTGCCAGTGTTTTCTGGACTGCATGCAAAACACTCCAAGTTAGATCTGATGTGGATGACTGGTTTCTGTGGGCCGGCTGTACTTGTGCCGTTTGTGTAGGCAGACCCGATGGAGACCTGTGAACTCAGGTGATGTGGATTGTTTAAAAAACAAAGAGTTATTTAGGAACACTGCTGGTGCGATCGCTACTATCAGGGTTTATTGATTGAAAATAAACTGTTTTGACGCTTTAACCTTCAGTTTTCCCCACAGAGACAGATCCTGATGCTGGTGGAGTGTGTGTTTGTTCTGTTAGCCAAATATCTCATGAATCACAGATTTTAATGTAACTTTCAGGCACAGTAAAGCAGTCATAGCAAGCTCAAACTTGGTCATATTTTTTAGATGAAGTGGTAAAATTGGATGTTTAAAAATGCAGATGACTTATTTAGCATAGTTTATTAACAGCTTCATCTTTTCTCAACATAAGTTGATTGTGTTACACTTGAAGCAGCAATAAGATTGATTTCTCTGAATAAAATGTTAAATCCTTGGGGTTTTTATGTCTGAATGCTGTCTGAGCACTAAATTATGTTTTAATATAACCTGAGTTTCTGCCTCTGTATGAAACTCTTTCCTGTGCAGATCGTCCGTCACCTGCTGACACTTCTATTCGTCAAATTTGATGCCATTTGTTCGTAGTTACGACTCCGATTTCCATCTGAAAACTGGGGTTACGTAACAGGGAGATCTACAGATCTGATGCTGCACTTTTACAAACCAGCCTGAGGCTTTTTCTGTAGCAGTGAACTGTCACATCCATCACCCAGTTTCCCTGCACTTAAAGAAAACCCGTCCGGCTCAATTACTGATTGTGTTTTTGATTTCTTTTCTTTACTTCCACACAAACCAACCCAGTGATCTGATTAGGAGTAATTCCTCTGTGTGCAGCTGCTGAGGCCTTTATTAAATCACAAAATAAAGTTTCCATTTGTTTTATTTACAAGTGGAATCTGATGCTTTCATTTCTAATAACACGTTTTTCCACTGTTAATACTCAGCTGTTGCACAGCTGCTTTAAAAGAAAGTTTTTGCTGAAGGAAAAATAACAAATGTCACAAGACCTTCAGAACATTTTCCTTTTGTCTCTGCTTCTCCGAGTCTTTACTCCCTGCCGTTTCCATGGTGACAAACTGTTTTCTCTTTTTTTTTTTTTTCCTTCACTTTCAGTGTCATCCAGACTCCGTTACCACTTCCTGTAGACAAGGTAAGACCAGAGGTGTTCTGTTTTATCCTGTGTGCTCATCCTTTTTATTTTGTTCAGTTTTCCCAGTCAGGCCGAACCTCGGCGAGGTGGAAAACGTCTGTTTGTGTTTTAGTTAATTTATTACACCTCCTTGGTGTTTGCTCGCTCTCACACTGGAGCCGTCATCTGATAGAGGAATGCAGGGAATAAGTTAGTGCTGCAGAACTACAGAAACCTTTCTTTTAGTAAAACTTCTGCTACGTTTTGAAGCATCGATACTTCTCCCTCCCAAACGACTCTTTTGTTGATGTCGACGTCGTTAACCTATTTTTAGCTGCTTCGGCTGTTTCTGTGGGTAAACAAACACCATGTAGGCAGTTGGCGTCCACCCAGAAATTGTGCTTTCTTGTAATTTTTTTATTTTAATGACACCAACCATCGATATGAGTTATAAACAGACATTTTCTAAGAGATGTTCTGTCCTAAAATGTTTACTCAGACCTACTAATTGTTTTTAAAAATTCTTGTAAACTTTAACTGGTCTTTCCTGCTCTGAAATACCGACACTTGGTAATTTTTCTCCTCACATGTGGAAAGATAAGAAAATGAAACAAATAAAAATAAACCATTTCCACGACATTCCTTTGTTTCTGATACAAGTTTGTTGAGCTGTTTGCTTCACGCTAAGGTGGCTAAGCTATAAGCTAATGTGTCGGGAGAGAAAAGGTCAGAGAGGTAGCGAATTTTACAATTTAAACCATATCTAAATGATTGAAAAAGATGTTTTAAATAAATAGAAAATAGTTACAAATATTACATAATATTTAAAGATTTATGAGAATCAAATAATATCTGTATGAAACACAAAGACAGAGCAAAACACACTCAAAAACTTTTCAATAAATGTGTAATGGTGCCAGAATAAACAGTTTATTGTGTGAAGCACAACAATGAAGCGTGTTGGTGTCCTCTGCAGCCCCTCCCTGCTCGGTGTGTGGGCGGGGGGGGGGGGGGGGGGGGGG
>JARVJO010000365.1:24041422-24052180 GCA_031762555.1 Cynodonichthys magdalenae | reverse complement strand
GCAGCCCCTCCCGGCGCGGTGTGGCCCCCCCCCCCCCCCCCCCCTCCACGGTGAGAACAGCGAAGCTTCAGTGTCACTTATTCCAGGAATGCAGGATGTGTGAGCGTGTTCCAGAGGAGCTGGGATTAGATTTAAACCTCGTCTCTGATAAAATTAAGTGTCCGAAAGAAAGGAGTCCTCTCAGGTGTCAACAGAGACGCGCTCATTCTGTTACGCATCTTTCTCTTTTTTTGTTTACAAAGTTAAAATTTTGGAAAAGTTCTAATTAGACAGACTGTTGAAAAATCCAACAATAAGAAATATAATACCTTCTTCAGAAACTGGAATTATTTTAAACTGAACTGTATCAGCATTGTTGGGTTTTTTTTACCACTTGAGTTAAAGATCCTGCAGCTAACTTTGACACAAATTCTAAATAATTAGTACTATTTAGCGGTTAGACACGTTATCCTGAATTTAAAGACACAGAAGCCGTGTTTCCATCAAGGTTTTTAATGCACAATTTGAAGTATGGCATTAGAAAAGCTGGATGGATACGGCAAATTTTGCAAAAATATTTTTATGCTCAAAAGAGGAGATGGAAACACGTTTGCAGAATAAGTTCTGACAAAGTGAATGTTTACCTCGATCAGCTGTTCCCGCTGTCCAATTATTGTAGCGTCAGAATTACATTTATTTTTCTACGTCTCCAGACAGAAGCAACATTGTTCACAATGTTATTTATAAACTAAGTTGAATAAATCAGGATTGTTTTAGAGCGTTTTCTAATTTTGCTCCTCAGTCCAAACTAAATCTTAATGCTTTTGTCTCTTTGTTTGACTTTGAAGCTGAATTCTGACTTGTTTTATTTCAATGTTAATTTTCAGCTTGTAAATTTTGTAATGGTTCCGTCTCGACCAGGTTAACCTCACAGGATTCCCTGGTGACGCGAAGGTTAAATAAAACATTAGTTTGTATAAAAAACTAAGACAAACGCTGTGATTTATATGTTTGGTCTGAACCAGGGGGAGTTTCAGACAATACACAGAAAGAGACGTTCAAAGTGACGTTACGAGTTGGATCTGTGACGAGTCTTTGTCTGCGGAGAAACAAACCAGCTCAGAACCAGCCCTGAATCGGACCAGTTAATGATTAAAACATGTTTGTTTGTAATGTGAGTGTTCCCTCGCTTCTCCACCTTTTCATTCAAACAGTAATTTTTTGTTGTTTTTGTGTTTAGGTTGCAGCCAACACTCCCAGTATGTATTCTCAGGAACTGTTCCAGCTCTCCCAGTATTTACAGGTAACACGCTGACACCTGCTGGTTGTTCTGCACTCAGCTGTTATAATGTGCATATTTAATTATAATAAATATTTAACTTTCTGTATGTTAGAGGTACTGAACACCTCTCTGTCGTCCTGCTTTGTTTATTGTTTTGTTTGTTTGTTTTCTCCAGGAGGCCTTACACCGGGAGCAGATGTTGGAGCAAAAGTTAGCCACTCTGCAGCGTCTGTTAACCACCACACAGGAGGCCTCCGAGAGCAGCTGGCAGGTAGGAAACACAACTTTTACTCTTGCAAACACGAGACGCTCGTTTTAAGCTCGATCCTTTGTAGCCACACCTTAAAGTCACAGTTTTTTTAAGGTTCATTCAGGCAAAAATAAGTTTTTTTTCTGTTTTAGGATGATCTTTTGTCTTTTTGAGAGCATGAACACATGTAAAAGTCTTGTTTTTATGACTCGTATCACATTGTTTATACCTAATCCCTTCAAAAACCACTACAAGAAGAAGAATCTGCATATAAGTTCCTGTTTCTAAAGACCTCACTGTAAACCGTCTCCTTTAGGCTCTGATAGACGAGGACCGCCTGCTCTCCAGATTAGAAGTGATGGGCAGTCAGTTACAGGCTTACTCAAAGGTAAGACTCCAAACATCTTGTGAACTGACGTTCAGTCAATAAATATATTCATTTTCATCAACTTTAAAAATCTGCTGCAGTCCCAGCCAGAGGAGGGGATCCGTAAGGAGCTCCTGGCTCTTCAGGAGGACAAACACAACTATGAGACGACGGCAAAGGAGTCCCTGAGACGAGTCCTGCAGGAGAAGATCGAGGTGGTCAGGAAGTTGTCAGAGGTCGAGGTACGACTCTTCATGTGTGTTTTCACCTGGTTAAACACGGCGCAGGTGTTAGAGTGCATTAAAACGGTGTCTCCTGCAGCGCTCGCTCAGCAACACGGAGGACGAGTGCACCCACCTGAAGGAGATGTCCGAGAGGGGTCAGGAGGAGCTGAGGGAGCTGGCCAACAAATACAACGCTGCCGTCAACGAGATCAAAGAGCTCACCGACAAGATCAAGGTACCTGAACCTGCTTCACCTGATCGCTTTGTATTCCTTTGAACTTAACCTACCTGGTGCTGAAATCTGCTTCTCGTTCAGGCGGCGGAGGGCCGGCAGGAGGAGCTGACCCAGCAGGGAGTCGTGGAGAAGAAGGAGTTGGAGTTGCGGATCGAAGAGATGGAGGAGAAGGAGCAGGTTCTCCAGGCTCGCATCGAGGCTCTGCAGGCCGACAACGACTTCACCAACGAGAGACTCGCCGCCCTTCAGGGTACTTTAATCCTGATTGTTACTTTTATACTAACTTTAAATTAAATTTGGACCTCCTCCTAAACTTATTTTGAGCTTTTTCTGAGTAATAACCTTTTTTATCTCAAAGCAAAATAATAAAGAGGATTGATTCAGACGTTTAAATCATCAGCGTAACACGAGGTGACAAATCAGTGCTGCTGTTGTTGTTGTTTACAGTGCGGTTAGAACAGCTGCAAGAGAAAAGCATTAAAGAAAACAACAGTCTCGGTGAGTCCACGTGTCCCAGATCTGCTGAGGGACAAACGTTGTGTCCCACTTCATTTATTCATCCTGCACTAACGACGCATGGCTCCTCCACCTGCATGATGCTCTGTTCCTGCTGCTCCCACATCTCTTTTTATTTCTTCATGACCGTGTTTTCATCTCCTCCAAGGTGAAGGGATGTTCACGTTTCACTCTGGCAGCTGTCGGGGGCTGGAAGTGTCGATTTATATTCACTTTAAAGAAGCGTCACCAAAATGCTTAAATATTTCATTTAGGATATTTATTTATTCAGTTTGGTAGTTTAGGTTTAAAACGTTTCTGAATCTTCTCATCAGTAAGTAAAATGGTCACATTTTAGTCAATTCTGATTAAAAAAAAAAGATTACATTTTTTATAGCAGACTTCAATGCATTAAGTGCAGCAACATAATCAAAATCCTAAGAAAGAAGATTAGAGACACTGGAAAAAAATTCTATTCAATTGAAAAATACTTTATTTATTCTAAAGGGAAATTACAGTTCAGAACAACCCATAATTCTGACTTTCTGGGGTTTAAGTCAGAATTCTGATTTTAATCTCAGAAAGCTGACTAGTTTCCCAGAATTTAGAATTTTTTATCAGAATTCTGAGATTAAAGTCAGAATTAATTTTTTTCCAGGGGCCCTAATCCGTTTTTTGTATGTTCTTTTTTAAATATCCTAACAAACAATTTCTTATTGATTTTTAAACAATAAAACTGGTTTTAAATGTTCTCCAATAAGCTTGTGAAGAATCCATGTGAAGTTTCAGGTTTTATTAAAAACATTAGTTTCATATAAAAACTACAGAAATTAACATTCAACTAAAAAAAACAATAATATGCAGAAAAATAAAACAGATACAGGATTTTTTTATTGCTTTAAACGTCTTCCATCTGCTGCTCATTAGTTCTAATAGTTATAATTAATAGATAATATATGAAGCTCCTCAGGTGGTTTGATGAGTTGTAAGGAAGCGTTTCCTCTAAACGAAGCATTAATTTGTGCGTCTGCAGGGTGTTTGTGTCGGAGGCAGGTCGTGTTGTTGAGTAATCTGGGTTGTTTCCAAACTGTCCACTTCTTTGTTTTATTTCTTTTCTTCTCTGGGGTGAAAACAAACTTTTTTTGGTGGCTGATGGTGATTGATCACTGTTCAGGTTTCACTGCACACTTTACCACAGCAGCCACTCATTTAGACCGTTCTCTGCATGCATCTGGCTGCTCAACTTCAGACAAAGTCCTACATGTATGTCTGATCTGGTCACACGGCAGATGTGGACATTGTCTCCCTCGGACCGGTAGAGGACCCTGTCGAAGACAAACAGAACCTGCAGAGACCTGAGAGCCAGGACCAGGACGAGAGGGACTCAGATACTGATGATGGGGCAGTTGGTGGAGCTGGAGATTCTGATGGTAGTTTAATTATCAAAACTAAACTCATTCATTTGAATTATCACCATAAAGAAGGAAGAAGTTACAGGAAATACTATATTATAATAATTGAGAGTCTTTTGATTAGTAATATTTATTTATTACAGATATTTCCTTTTCATCTCTTTATTGAAATGTTTTCTTGTCTTTTATTCCACCTTTTAAATGTCTTTTCCTTCATTCAAGTCAAACCAGACGTGTATTAAAGGCGTAATGAACATTTTTTTTATTATTATACCTTAGAAGCTGATTGTTTAAACATTGTCTCAGAGGAATTTTCTTTACAGTCATTTGGGATTCTTTATGTGGATCAAATCGTACTTTATGTTTTAGTTTGTGCAGCTGCAGGTCCACAGAATAATCCTTGGATAAAACAGTCAGACGGTTGATTTGTTAGCAAAGGTCCAGCGTTGCTTTAGTCTGGATTTTGTGGTTCTGGGTTTACTGTCTTCCTGCTCGTCTGCGTCTTTCGGATGTTCCAGATGTTTTATTTTAAATTGTTTACCTTTATTTCCTGCCTCGTCTGTCTGTTCTAATGGTTTCTGTTTGTAATCCATCAACACTGCTGTGCTTTAACCGCCTGTTTCTGTATGTTTTCTTCGTCATGATGTCTTCACTGCGGCTTGACTCGACTAAAACATTAATTAGTGCTGAGTATTTAAAACCCATTCTGAACTGGACACTTGCTTTTTTTAAATTCTGCTCATAAAATCATGAAAATGAAGAAAGAGACGAGGGCAAATTTGTTTTGTTAAAGAAAAAAAAAAACAAGATCAGCTAACGAGAGGTTTTATAATCAGTCTGCCTGTTTAAAGAAAACCACATTTATCAAACTTTTATAAAAAAAATAACAAAATAATTAGTCCTGCTTCAAAGAAAAGACTTTTTAAGCCAAGGTCCAGTTCTGTGTGTTTTAAATAAAAGGTTTCTCCTGCGGTTCTGATCGTAGCTCTCTGTGTTTCTGTCAGACAACTGTCTGCTCAACAACAGCGGAGGAGACTCCACTAGAATCCCTCAGTTGATTGAGTGTCCGCGTGAGTACAAACATTGTTCCAGCTGTTTACAGAAACACCTTTATTTATTTATTTATTTTTGTTTTTTATCATGGAGGCTCGCTGGTGTCGACACAAAATATATCAAATATAAAAGAAAGATTTTAAAGTCTTTTCGGTGACGTCCGTCTCTGTTTTTGTTTTTAAGAAGCTAAAACTTTCTTCTCCGAAGGAAAACTTTTTATTTTGTTTGGATGTAAACATTTTATTACTTCAAGTATTTGTAAACAACAGCAAATAGTTGGGTGAAGAGCTTTTATATGACCTTCGGTTTAGTAAATAGATTTTTATTCCTGTTTTTTTTTTATCTTACAATGTGCACCGAGGTGGATTAAACCGTTTATTTACTGTATTTATATTTAAATTCTGTTTGTTTTATTTGAGCTGAGAGATTCAACACAGAATGTTTTGATGACATTTTTTGTTACGTTAGGGATAAAGAATGAAATATTTTAGTTTCAGCTCTGGCCTGTGGATGTTGACTGATTTTAATAGTTTAACTTTAATTTTAATTTAAACAACTTTATAAAACCTGGGGGAAAAAAAACATTTGTTTAGGAGGGAGCCGGTGTCTTCAGCTGTGTGAAATGACTTCTGATGATTTTATTATTATTACTTTTGTCTTTTTTTCTGTTTCTTTAAAACTAATATTTACATTTTATTCTTAATTTGGAGCTTTTTGTTGAGAAGTTCTGGTCGTTTTTTGAGTTTATTTTTTCTGATACCTTTAAAAAAAAAGTTGTTCAGCAGCTTCTTAAAAAAGATTTTATTTGTGTTGCATCATTACAAACACCCCTGACACAGAAACTACAGATCATTTTCTGGTGAACCAGTGTTGGTCTTTTGTTTTCTGCACCGATGTTTTCATCAGATGTTCTAAAGATACAATATGTGGTATAAAAATAAAAAAATTAAAATGTTTTATCTGCCATCTGCTGCAGAAAAAAGCAGCAAACATTTTGCTTTAGGAGTGAGATGATCATAAAAAGGCTGAGGCTTGTTTCAGTTTTGTCAAAATGTTTCTGACGGACAATAAATCAACAAATCAGGATTTATTTCTGGGAAGTTGTGAAAGAAAATTAGGATTATGTAATGTTTTCTATATGCAGATATTTAGATAAACTGACGTCTTTAAACGAGTTAGTTGTGAAAAAGAGTTTTTCTTGATCTGTTTATGTATTTAATGTTTTTATTGTTGTTTCTTTAATGCTCTTTGAACAAGTGTTTTTATATAGAATGACTGTTTGTGGTGGTTTTCTACATGATTTAATAATGAATTTATCAGATATTTGTTACCATTCTGTGGTTTTCAATCGATTAAACCTGATGAGTGAATTAATCCTGCTAATAACTAAATGCTGCTGCAATAAATGAGCTAATGTCAGTTTCTACATGAATAACAGACGAGTGAAGTCCAAATGTTTAATAACTAAATCAATTGTTTGTCACTTTTTCTTTGTTTTACAGCCGTCAAACAGTTGAAGGAGTCTGTGAGTTCTTCAATAAACAAACTGGCCAACTTTGATGGTAAGAGTTGAAGTAAAAGACCCTTCATCCCTTCAGACCCTAACCCTTCATCTGAGTTTCATTCATGAGAAAACAAAATGTCTGTTTGCAGAAGTGATGGACGCTCACCTGCAGAACAACCAGACTGAAGAAGACGACATCCTGGCCAGCCCCGACCGACTCAAAGGTAGAAAACGTAGCATCTTTTTTTATTTTCGCGCGGTGACGTGAAACCTTCACTTCCTGTTTGTGTCTCTGCAGCCAATCAGATGGACGCCAAAGAGTCGGACATGTCCGACACTCTGAGTCCCAGCAAGGACCGCAGCAGCGACGACACGTCAGGTCAGAAAACAAACTTAGAGTTGGAGTTATTTATTTAATTAGTGGAACGTAAATCAGTGTTTTTGTTCTTTTAGACGGAAACATGAACGATCAGGAGCTGAACGAACCGCAGAACAGAGTAGCTCTGCTTAAAGGTGATCAGTGTTTCTCTTCCATTTAGTTTTCTTCACGAGGAGAAAAGATTTAATGGTCTTTTGTGGTGTCTCTTCTAGCCGAGTTAAGTCGGGCCGGTTTAGAGCCCGGAGACACGGAGCGGGTCATCAACCATCTCCACAGAGAACTTCTAGAAGCCCAGGAATTAGCCAACACCGGCAAGCAGAAATGTCTTGAGCTACAAGGTAACTGATGATGTGACTGACTTTATTATTTTATTTGTCTTGAAGTTTGAAAGCTAAAACATCTGATTCCTTTTTGTAGCTCTGCTGGAGGAGGAGAGGAGGAGTAACTCTAAGTTGACCGAGGATTCGACTAAACAGATCCAGTACCTGCAGAGTCAGTAAAAACACGCCCCCCATGTGTCGGGAGAAGAGACGGTGGGTTTGTGTAAAACAATCTGACGACTCGTTTCGTTCGCAGCTCAGCTGGAGAAGCTGCAGGCCGACATGGAGGCACTAAGGGAGCAGAGGGAGAGCACCATCTGCAGCACCAGAGAGGAGCTCTACTCCGCCCAGGAGGAGGTACGGCTCCGGCTCGTAGTCCCGATCCTCTGCTCGCTGCGACTGTCTGAACCGTGTCTCTGCCTCCAGGTTCTCGTCCTGCGACACGCCATGGAGGCGGCCACGGCAGACCGGGAGCGGGAGATCGCCGCCCTGCAGGCAGATCTGGGTAAGGTGCGCACTGAGCTGGAACACTGGAGGACCACGGCCGCCAAATACGAGGAGGAGATCAGCCGGCTGCAGGGGGCTTTCTCCCAGCAGCAGCTGCAGCAGCACACTGCCAGCCAGCTGCAAAGTGAGAAAGATCTCTGCCTGAACAAACGTTTGTGCAGATTTATGTTTAATGTGTGAAAACTGAGCGCCGCTCTTCTCTCAGCGGAGTGCGTTACGTTGCACCAGCGGTGTTCGTCTCTGCAGCAGGAATGTGACGGTCTGAGAGCAGAACGGATAACTCTGACAGATAAACTGCACCTCCTGGAGGCTGAGCTCAGCAGGTGCAAACACAAACAATCCCCTCTCTGCGTCTGCAGCTGACTGCATGTTGTCTCCGGACTGAACACGGTTCTGTTTCCTGTGTCTGCTCAGCACCAGGCAGCAGAGTCAGGTCCTCAGCAGCAGCCTGGAGTCTCTGGAGAAGAGGGAGGAGGTCTTGCAGGACAAACTGGGGTCTCTGGAGAACCAGCACCTGCAGGACGCGAGCAGATTAAAGAACCAGCTGGACCAGGCCCAGGCCCGGACTCACACGCTGCAGAAAGAGGTGCTCACTCAGACCTGCTCCTTTCTCTCTAACACGTCCCATCAGAATATTAAAGCGACCTGTGGGCGTCGCCCGTTTGTCTCCTCGCAGTGTGAAGACACTCAGCTGCAGCTCCTGGACCTCCATCAGCGCTACGAGAGGACGGAGCAGGAGAAGCTGAGCATCCACCAGGAGCTGGAGCAGTGTCGAAGCAGCCTGAAGCTGCTGCAGGACAAGACCAGCTCTGTGAGTTCACAACAAAACCAGACCTTTGAGTTTGAACCAGGTGAAGTTCTGGACCTGTTAATGGACCCTCGTTAGAACCTCCAGTTCACAGCCTTGTTTTTTCACTGCTTATCAGAAACAAGCGTCTGATCACAAGTAGAGTTTGATTTTTATAAAGAAAAATACAAACAAACAACTAGTAATTATTGATGTTTTGTAAAAAGCATCAAAACGTTTTAACATAAATTTTAATTTAATAATCATAGTTTTTGTGACACTTCTGATCAGTAAGCTTTAATTGTATGAATTAATAAATCGAGGCGGAGCAGCTTCTTCTTTCACTTTCCCCTCCTTCAGCTTTTTCTCTTCATTTAATCACTTGGTTATATTTTATTTTCTCCTTAAAGTGATTGTGTTGCTGCATTTTTTTATTCTTTATTAAACATTTTGACAGGTGGAGATAATCTCCGTTTCAGATTAGCAACATAATCTTTATATTTAGTTAAAGCAGGACATAAAATCACAAATGAGCGTGTTATTGTGATCATCACGCCTCAGTTACAGTTTGAGGCAGAATTTATTTTAGACAGAAATAAAATAAATATTTGACTGTTAAACACGTAGAAAACAACTTTCCTTCTTCGCTCTTCCTCCTCCCTTGCTGTAGCTGCTCCATCCTCCATGTTTATTTTTTGGTTGATTTGCTGGCTGATTTATTTTTTTCTTATCCCCCCTCCCTCCCCCCCTCCTCTATAGCCATCCATATTGCAGCCTGTCCAAGCCATATTCATGGGCCTTGTCCTGGCTCTGCTGTACTGGTGTTTCGGCCAGTTGTGGTAGAAAGGTACACACCGACATGACATCCACCCGTCTGCTGCCTCCACCTGTCTGTCGTCTCTTAAAGGAACCGAGGCGGGGGTGAAGTCCGGGTCCCCAACGTGACAAATTCAGGGTTCAATGAGTCCAAACAGCTTCAACGCTTGTTCTCCTGTTGGTTTAATCTGACTACAGGACAAAATATTTTTATAAGGCTCAGAAATTCTCCCCAGATTGTTTAAAATTGAACAAATTTGTGAAAAATAAGATTTATTCGTACTTTTATTTTGAAAAGTCTCATCTATAAAAGGTATTGATCAGAAACGGTTAAACATCTGTCCACAGTTTAACTCCACATCTGGATCTACAGATGAGCAGCTGTAAATGAAGCTTTATACTTTAATCCACATAATTAAAAATGATTAAAAAACTTTAGTTCACATGACGATCCAACCCTGAATTTTTTAAACAGCGGGGCGTTTTCTTCACCTCCCGACCTGAACTTCCTTTTGAAGAGGGAGCATCATCTTCATCATCGGTGTGTCTGGTCCGAACGGTTCTGTCTGCTCGTCAGTCACTCGTCGACACTAACCTGCATTTTTATTTTATTTTAAAAAAGGGATGGACTTCCACCAAGAACAAAGCTCCAGTTTAAAGTAAACTTTTTTTATTCGCTTAATTAGTTCTTTCACAACGACTATATTTAAACTTGAATATAGAAAATAAATATATATATAACGAGAGGTATTTAAAAATATAAAAATATAGATTTTTACAATTTTTATTTATTTTTTATTATGACAAAGCTGAAACACTTTAAAAAAAATGAAGTTGTCTCAGAAAGCTGCAAATATAAAACTAATTAATTTATTGACTTCCCTAAACAATAATTGATTTGTATATGTTCATACCTAATAAAAGATGCAGAATATGCTGAACAATAGTTAGCACAAATGCTAACTTAACATTAGAAACATCAAAGAAAAGCTAATGCGATTAGCATAGTGACATAAACAAATCAGAGATCTGAGTCATGTTCTGGGCCCCGTTTCAGAAAGCAGCTTAACGAACCCTGGGTTAACGCAGATACTCTGAATCAACTTACCCCGCTATGTGATACTCAGGATTTTCGGTTTCAGAACAGC
>JARVJO010000365.1:24007599-24030246 GCA_031762555.1 Cynodonichthys magdalenae | reverse complement strand
TATGCAGCTTGTTGAAACAAACAATTATTTAACTGTATAGCATAAAGTGTAAACGACTGAGTAAATAGGATAAGGCACTGGCTTAAACAACATAAAAAAAAAATAAAAATTTTACCAAATCGACTAGTCACGATTATGTCGACTATTAAAATAGACAACGACTAATTTAATAGTCGACATAATCGTGACTAATCGACTAATTGGGGCAGCCTAGTTGCCACCATGTCTGCTGGTTTTAGAGGAATTAAAGCAGAGCTGCTGGAACAGAGCTCTTTATGTATTTATTTATTTATTTGTTTATCTTTAAGTGGGGGGGGGGGGACTCTCGTTGAAGGAAACTCTGTGTCGGGACATCATTAAACCCACTTCAACACAAAACCCCAACAAATGTCCTCCATCCTCCTGTGTTCTGGGTTTGATTATGTGTTTGCTGCGGGGGTTTACAGTTTATAAAGTGGTTCCCTCCTCAGTCTGCATGCTGTGCTGCGACGTTCAGCTCCTTTTTTTTACCTTTTTGTTTCATTTTGGTGTTTCAAACTAAGTCGTCGCTCATTTATTTTTTTTAGCTACATTTTGCGTTGGTTGTGAAAGCATTTACATAAAAACCGGTGGCGTTTTTCAAGCCCTGGTTTCTCTTGCAAACACTCCTACAAGACATTCCTCCGTCAGACTTGTAGTATTTTTGCCAAAAACCTCATTCAGGTGTGACTGAGCTGGAAAGTTTAGGATTTAAAAAGCTGCAACACGAATTTGACCCAGTTTAGAGTTTAAATTTTTTACAGCAGGTCAGGCAAACTGTTAATTTAATGTACAAACATGCCTGATAATTTGTTGGTTTATCTTTTGATACTCTCAGGCCTGTAGACCATGATAGGTTTGAGACACTGGCTTGTGTGTTTTGCTGCTTTTAAAGGTAACCTGAGCGACGACAGGATATATTACACTTCCACACACTCACCGCTCCTCTGCAGAGAAAGCATCTTTGTTTGGTTCGGGGATAAGTGCAGCAGCTTTTTACAGGGAATTCAGGATTTAGAGGCAACTATAGCAGCTCAGAAAGAATTCTGATTCTTCATTGATTTAAAGATAAAGTTTGATAAGTTTTATTTATATAGGAGGCGTTTCCTTCACCTGATTGGCTTAAGCTAGTCAGTCCAGTTGAACTTCTGGTAAATTCTTAGAAAGGTTTATTCTTAGAAAAACTAAATATGCATGTTGTGTAGAAACGAAGCATTGTTTATCAGAAACTGTTCAAACATGAGTCATCGATACCTGCAGATGGGTCTTGAGGAATTTGTTTCCGCTTTGCGCTCATTAGAATTGGCTACGTTCTTAAAATTGAATTTTTGTTTGTGTAATTTGTCATAGGAGTAAGTTTGCTTTGGTTCTTTATTGGTGACTCACCAAAAACCTTGTTTTTTAAAAGCGTATAAGCCTGTTCCCGTAGAGCATAATGTTTTACTTTTTTTTTTTTTTTTTTTTTTTTTAAACTGAAACAAAATTCTGAAAAAAAAGTAAAAAATGAAGAAAAATTGTAGTTTTCATTATGACCAAAATGGCTTGCCACACCTTGTTAATTATATAATAAAACGACCTGCTATATATTTAAATATATGACACAAGATAACGCCTGTCATATTTTTGGATTAGGATACAACCTGCCATACATCGTTAACTATATGATACAATGACCTACTAAAGTTTTTGATTATATTGTACAACAGCCTGCTGTACTTTAATTGCATAATAAAATTACCTGCCATAATTTTCAATTATGACACAACAGCCTGCCATACCTGGTTAATACCCAACAACATGCCATATTTTTAATTATGATACAATGGTCTGCCATATTTTTTGATTATGATGCAACAACCTGCCTTACTTTAATTATACAAAAAAAATGACCTGCCATATTTTTCATGACACAGCCTGCTATACCTTGATAGGTACGATACAATGGCCTGCCATAGTGTTTGATTGATACGGCAACCTGCTATATTTTAATTATGATACAATGAGCTGCCATATTGACAGCCTGCTGTATTTCATTATTTAAATGACGCAACAATTTGCTATATTTTAAATTATGACAACAACCTGCCTTACACGGTTATTATGATAAAACAGCATGCCATTTTTTTAATTCTTCGATAAAATGGTCTGGCGTAACTTCAATGTATAATGCAGTGGCCTGCCATATTTTTTGATTATGATAAAACACCTTCCTGTACTTTAATTATATAATATAATGACCTGCCATATTTTCAATTATGACACAACAGCCTACCATACATAGTTGTTAATATGCAATGACATGCCATATTTGTTATTGATACAATGGTCTGCAATTTATATGAAACAACAGAATGCCATACTATGTACGTATATGATACAAATAGTTTTTTTTTCTTTCTGGCTTTTTCAAAGGGAAATTTCAACTGTTTAAAAGACCAGCTCTGTGTAGTTTCCAGGTGTGTGCTGGTGACAGGTGAGTGGAATCCCCTGGATGGAGGCCTGGCTCTCAGCACCAGTCCTCTCATCCTCGCTGCAGAGAATTGTCATGAGTCTGAATCGTCACCGTTGTGTTGTTGGTTTCAGCGGGAATGAAGCCGTGTTGGATGTGTGAAACCAAAACAAACACAAACCTGTCCTGTCTGTTTGGAGAGGGGGCAGTCGTGACGCAGAGCTCAGGTGGTCTCTGATGGGAAGGGGACGGATGATAAAGGATCATCACAGCTGTGTAATTTACTGTGTAAGCAGACATGCAGAACAAAGAATGGAGGTTTCATGTTTTTACCCAGTCATCATTAAAACAACAGATCAGAACCTCCGCTCTGGTTGTGACGGGATGTTCTGGCTCCGTTGGCCCGGTCTCGTCAGGAGGTTGTGGAATGCATGATGTCAGTGTGAAGGAAGTAGAAACATTTGTGTGGTCGCAGCGGTTTATTGTCATTGTTCAGCGATCATCACGGCGGTGAACCTCCTGCAGCCTGGCTCTGCAACAAACAGCTTTTTTTTTTTTTCTTTCATGACGTTTCTTCTTTTGGCTCCACCATTCCTTTCCTCTCTTTTTATGGTTCCGCTCTTAAACTTTAGGCACTGGAAGTCTTTTATTTTGTCAAACTTGGATGAGAAAAACTTTAAAATAGTAAAATTTGAAGGATAAAACAAACTGAATACAAGAAAAGATATATAATTTATTTTATTTTTTTTTATTTTGCGTCCTCCTCGGTGCATGGCGGGTCTGGTTCTGGTGACATCATAGCCTGGGAACCAGCAGAGTGAGGTCATTCAGGGCTGCCGTGTGGTGTTTATGCACGAGAACATCATGCCAGATGTTTGCGTGTTAATGACAGGGCAGCATCGGCCCGGTTGCTCTGCTCTCTTGTGGCTCCTGGTTTTTTCATATTTCTTCAGCTGCTTGTTGACGGTGGGCGTTTATATCTAATCTAAGGTGTAATTTATCATTTCTTAGGCTTTCATGTGACTTTTTCTTTTTTAAAAAAAATCTAAAGTCCTGTTCTATGGTTCCCTCTGGTTCTGAAACATGGATTCCTGATCTTTTTCTAGTATTTTTCTTGGTTTATTCTCTTCCGATCCCTATGAAAATCTCCTGTCTTTGATCAGCTGCTGACTTCATCCCCACGGCTGTTTGCGTCCAACCAGAACCAGATTAAAGACCGCCGGAGACGGACTGACACACCGCTCATTACTCCAATAAATCAGAACCATTAAAGGCCTCCCGTTGCTTTTTTTTCTGGCTGTAATCTGGAGGTTTTTCTGGTGGGATCACTCTGAGTGACTGATGATGATGATGGTGATGGTTTTATTCAGAAGCACTTCGTCCTGTGATGTCATCAGCAAGCGTCGACATGAGCTCAGATATTAAAACCCTAATTGAGTGAAGGAGCTGTGACCAGTTCAAACACGCAAAATTGTAGTTGGAATAGTACTTAAACACATTTGGTGTGTACTGTTACCTTACAGTGAGGTCATTAGTTCACCTCAGTAATACTACATTTATTTATTCTTTAGGTTTTAGTTTAGGACACCTGTCAAAATCAAGACCCGTGGGCCAAATGCGGCCTGCGGTTGACATCCGTCCGGCCCGTCATGTGGGCCCAAAATTTTTATTTACAATTTTTTTACTTACTGGTAATTTAATATGAAAATATTAATGGTGAGCTTTAAATTTCTTTGAATTCCCTGTTTGAAAGTGGGAAAGGTTAGAAATCAAGATAAATTCAACAATGAATAAAGCTCTCTTACTTTTAACAGTATTTCTGTAGTATTTATTTGACATTTAGTCAGTTGTACTGTAAAGTACGCAGTACTTTTGACTGTTTATAAGAGGACATGTTGAAATGCTGTTTCTATGCAGGAAATACCTGGTAGAGCTCAATTATTGTTTGTTAGCTGGGCTCAGCAGTGGTAATGAGACGAGGATTGTAACGTTTTGTGTTTTTAGTGAAGTTAAATACAAAGTTGTGAACCTGCTGAAGTGGATTTAACTTTCACTGAACCGAAACATCAGTTCAGAGTTAAAACATTCAGTTTATTATAAAATAAATTATGTAAAAAATGTTTTTAAACCAGATGCTTTACTACCTTTTTCACCTGAAACTTGATTTGTTTGTCATTCTTCTGGGGAATAATTTTAAATTGTTCTGTTTGGACCCTGGATGACTAAATCGGATTTATTTATACAAATATTTACGAGGAGCTGATCAGACGGGGTTTTTTAGAGGCTCCCGGTGTTTTAAATCATTCCTCTGCCATCGTTGGTTTGTGTTTTGGAATGTGGAGGTGATATTTTTGGGCAGGATGTTGTGACCTCACGTCTGAAAAATCTGTTTGTACGACGGGTCAAATCTCACACTGAGCAGCTCTACTTCCTGTTTACTGCTGCAGGACAAATCACTCCATTGGCCTCTTTAGTGGACTTTACATTTGTTGTTTTATTGATCTGCAGGGTGTTTTTTTAGTGTGAAAATGAGCTTCAGACATTAATTGTTTGCTATGACTGGTAAATTGTTTGGTAGGAAGCGGGTAATGTCTCTGCGAGTCATTATAGGAACATCTGTGTATGATAAGATGGTGAGGTAATTGAAAAGCAAAAAAAAAACGGAACAATTAACCAGACAGAGAGAAAATCTGAGAAAAATGCACCGACAAATTAAACTTTAGTCTTTAATATAGTCCATTTGTGCTGAGATGAGAGAGAATGAAGCTGTCATCCTAAAAATAGTGTTTTTTTCATCTCTGCTGTATTTAAGGTTTTGTTGTTTAGTTGTGGTCCGGTATTTTTAGGAGCGATGATGTAACTTCCTGTGCAGGCCGGGGTGGGCCACGCTGATAAAGGCATTTAGTTCCAACCTGATTCACCTTTGCACACACACAACGTGCACGCCGCTCTTATCTGACTTTCTGTTTCGCCTCGTGCACGTTGAGTATTTCTCCCCCTTTGTCCCTCTCCTTTACTACCGGCGTCACCGCCTCTGTGTTGTTGCGTCTCCGTTAGCAACATGTCGACAAATCAACAGGTATCGGCAGGAGCGCTGGTGGCCTGAAATGCTGTTTATGTGACGCTGAGTGAAGTCTAGACGTTTGGTGAATAGATCTGTGGACAGATCAAGCTCTGAATGAGGGTGTGATTGTAGCGGTTGGAGTTTCCAGGAGGGAGGGAGGGTTTGAGGACAGCCTGAGTGGTTGGAACAGGCTAAACAGACTGGTTTAGTTAATTCAAGTAAAAAAAATGGTTTGAGGTCAGAAAAAAGGCTCTGGATTGTCGTCTTGTTTGAAATGGGGTTAATGTGATGTTGGTCACATGTGGAGGGGGGGGATCAGGGTTTTAGGAGCAACAACAAGCTCTGGACTCTAGATGCCACAAATAATTTTCTATACAAGATTAAACTCTCGACCTTGATGTGAACAAAGGGCTGCTATGAAGATCGACTCATTACCCTGAAAACTGCACAAAGATGCTTTCAAAATCAGCTCAGAGGCTAAAATTTAAAAACTCTTACAGGCTTTCAATCTCATTAACGTTAAAACTTCACCTTTTTGTTTTCAGTAAAGGAAGCGTCGGTCTGTAAACTGACTGAACTCGTCTCTGGGTGGATTTGGGGTTAAAGGTCACCGAGGATCACTCACAGGATGTTGGCTCACAATGACACACGCTCACTCACCAAGAATCACGACCTCTGGGGCGGCGAGGAAAGGTTAACTCAGCAGATGAGTTAGAAATGAGGCGTAAACGTTACAAACAGCAGAAAAGAGTGGGAGAAAACACCGAGAGATAACGGTGACGGATTAAAAAGTGTTGCAACCGTCGTGTCGTAACCTCTCTGGATGTTTAACGCGCTCCGTCATTCCACCGGGGGGTGGATATATATGTTGTGTCACAAAAGGGCGAGGCTGCGGCCTCCACCTAAACCTGAGCTGATGGAACCTGTTTGGATCACAGCTGACAGTGGAGCGCAGGTTTTCCCACAGTCAGGACTCGACTCCGTCCTGCAGAACGAGCTGCTGAAGGCTCGCCTGCAGCGCAGAAACAAACATTTAGTAACTCTGCAGGGTTTAAATATACAAATTAAATTACGTAGAGTGGAAAAAGCTGGATAATTATGGTTTTATTAGACCTGTGTTTAGTCAAATTGAAGCTTTTCTCAAAGATTTTTGCAGTGGAAGCACCCCGCCTCGACTAAAACAACAGTTTAATGAGTCAGTTCTAGTCTAAAATAAACAGTGATAAACAGATTTACTGTCATTTCTGATTAGGGTTGGGCAATATTGAGAAAAAAATATTAGTTACAATTATTTGTGTCAGTTAGCCGATAAAGATGAAGGTGATTATTAGATTACAACTGCAAGTTTTTGACTTTGTTCAAAACTTATGCTTTAATTCAATTCAGTTTATTTTTATAGCGCCAAATCACAACAGTAGTTGCCTCAGGGCTCTGTACACATAAAACATCAAATCTTTAAAAATCATTACTTGAACTAAATAAATAAACCTAAACATTAGTGTTCCATTAGCAGTAGCTTTACATTAGTGTTGGCTCCAAGTTAGCATTAGTGTTACCTCTGCATTAGCATTAGCTCCGTGTTAGTGAAAGCACCATGTTAGCATTAGCTTCTGCTCAATATTAGCCTTAGCTCTGTGTTAGCATTAATGTAGCGCTGCATGAACAGTCACTCCACATTAGTGTTAGCTCCACGTTAGTTCTGCATTAGCGTTAATGATAGCACTGTGTTAGCATTAGCATTTGCTCCACATTAGTGTTAGCTCTACGTTAGTTCTGCATTAGCGTTAATGATAGCACTGTGTTAGCATTAGCATTTGCTCCACATTAGTGTTAGCTCCACGTTAGTTCTGCATTAGCGTTAATGATAGCCCTGTGTTAGCATTAGCATTTACTCCACATTAGTATTAGCTCTACGTCACCATCAATGTTGGGTCAGTGTTAGCATTAGCTCTATGTAACAGTTTTTATTACTATTAATTGCACTCAGTACGATTTTGCACAACTATTTCTGATGCATTTCAATGTGAAAATTGTACATCTGTGTAATGTTATGTAAAAATATGTAAAATTATTTATGGCTGTGTGGTGGTTTTTAAATCCTGTAAGCATCATTACACAGTTTTTATAGATAAATGTAGAAAAATTGAAGTTATCTGTTCAGTCGCTTAAGTATTCATGTTTGATGTGATCCATGTGAAAGTGTAGCTTTGTGGGTGTTATTTTAAGATTAGCTTCGACTAAAGCTGAAAAATGAGTCTGAACTCGTTTGCTGCAGCTCTGAGCAGTTTGATACAAACTGATCCCAGAGCTGTTTTCTTTCTCTCCAGTCAGGACTGAACTGAATTATGCTTCAAAAACTTCTGCAGAAGATTTTAATTTTCTTCAGTCTGAGCTCTGAAACATTAAACCAGTAAAGATTTTCCTCTAAGAGTCCATCTTCTGTTGTCGACTAACATGTAATTAGGAGAAAGTGATTCTTATTTGTGGTTATTTTAACTTGTCCAGTTTTATACACATCAATTATTTGATTAAATGTTTTTTCTTATTTAAGAACGAAGCATCTGTTTTAATGCTGCATCATTTTTGTATAATAATCTGAGAGGAATAAAGAATAAAGATGTCTGTGTTCTGAACTCGATGTGCTGCAAACAAACACGAGCGGTTTTGTGTTTGCGAGGCTCCAGCTGGTCCTGAGAAGTCAGATTAATGAGAAACATTATCCAGCGACACTCTGTTCTGTTCCGCTCGGTTAAAGGAAGTCGTGTGTTTGGATCTGCAGATGGTTGGGAGCAGGTTTGTCTCTGGTTCAGATCAGATGTTTCTTTGATGTGAGTCGGATGCTGAAAAGCCGCGGGACTCGAAGAAACTCTGAATTTCACGTTGAGGACACATTTGTTTTTTGTTTGTCTTGTGAAGCTAAATTAATGTTACCTGAATCGGGCCGTATTGTTTCTTTTAAACTCAAATGAGAAGCAGCTTCTGGTCTTCATGAAGAATTAAAAAGGTTCAACTACATATCCTGAGTCCGCCTGTTTCTCATCCTCAGACTCTAAAGCCATTGTAGATGGGAACCTGAAACTGATCCTGGGTCTGGTCTGGACTCTGATCCTGCACTACTCCATCTCCATGCCAATGTGGGAGGGAGAGGATGAGGAGGTAACGTCTGGCATAAAACTCCAAGATCAAACAGATTTTTATCTCGTATCAAGATGATTGTTGATTTGTTTGTTTGTTTTTTTGTTCAGGCAGAGTCAAAGACACCTAAACAACGTCTGCTGGGCTGGATTCAACACAAAGTTCCTGACCTGCCGATCACCAACTTCAGCCAGGACTGGAGAAACGGGAGGGCGCTAGGAGCTCTGGTGGACAGCTGCGCTCCGGGTACAGTTAAACCCTGCAGGGCTGAAGACCAGGGCTACTTACCTGATGACATCATCATATTTACTTACCTGGTTATATAAAAATGAGGTTTGAACACAGAACCGCAGTACGACGGCTTTTAATTATTTTTTTCTCGCCGCTCTCAGGCTTGTGTCCAGACTGGGAGACCTGGGATCCAGTTAAACCGGTGGAGAACGCTACTGAAGCCATGCAGCTGGCCGACGAATGGCTCGGCATCCCGCAGGTGCAACGAAATTAAACACTTTAACAACATACGCAAAAAGAATGAGTGGTTAGAAGTTCCTAGTTTTTATGGTTCTGATGTAATAGACCATTTCATAGTTAGAAATGAAGACAAATCCGCAAAGTGGGCCGACCTCGGGTTTAGAGAAGGTTTATCTGGAAAAAGCTGAGGTTGCTATGGAAACGCCTATGTAAAAACAGGTAAATTTAAGCCATTGTATCAACCCGATGTATTTGCTCTGAACTGATGTGTTAAACTTTCTTTAGGATCATGGATGTGATTTTTCATAAATATCCAAACATGCTTTATGAGCTTATTTGCATAATTCCATTAGTGCTTTCATAACAGATTTTATCCAGTTGACCTGTGACCCCAAAACGCTAGACTCTGCTATGCGCATTGCTAACTATGAAATTGACTTTTATTATGTTTGTTTGCATGTCAGCGCCTCATCGGATCCAGTGTCCCCCTTTCATTTCTGGACCTCCCCGACTTTTGTTTATTTTTGTTTATTATTTTTAGGTGATTGCCCCGGAGGAGATCATCGACCCCAGTGTGGACGAGCAGTCGGTCATGACCTACCTGTCTCAGTTCCCCAAAGCCAAACTAAAGCCCGGAGCTCCCCTCAAACCTAAACTCAACCCCAAGAAGGCCAGAGCTTACGGACCCGGTGAGCTCACTCAGATCTTTACTAACTGGACCAACACTTCCAAAAGCCGAATTCTTAAACAAGAAAAAACTTTGAGCCTGGTTAGTTGATGTGCATTAATTTAAAAGTTCCCACCAGAAAATAAAAGTGCACAAGGATGTAAAAAATGGTATTTAAAGGTGAAACCAGTTCCTGCTGGTCTGACAATGACAGGAAATAAGCTGAACAATGGGCTGCCCTTGACGTGGTACGAGAACACACGCACACACACACATATGCACACACACACACACACACACACACACGAATAACCCTGAGAGGAAATACTCTGAATATCTGCAGAGGCAACAAACATTCACACTAAAAGCTGAAAGAATTCAGATCATCCTTCGTTTTCACTCGTCTACAATAAACTCCTGTGTTTTTATAAATCTCATTTTGATCCGTTTGCAGCAGCAGGTTTTATAGTTTTATAAAACAGATTTCTGGTTCTTTAGGTATTGAGCCGACAGGAAACCGGGTTCTGCGCCCGGCCGTGTTCACCGTGGACACGTTCAGCGCCGGTCAGGGACAGGTCACCGTCTACCTGGACCATCCAGACGGCACCCCAGAGGAGGTGAACCCCTCCCCCTTCATTCTCTGCTGTTTTAGGAGTCTAACACACTTTAACTGGTGGGTCTGGGTTTGTGTTGATTAGCTGAAGGCGGAGCTTAATGAGGGGAAGAAGACGTACACCGTCACCTACGTCCCTCAGGTCACCGGGACTCACAAGGTGAACAGATTTTTATTTTTTTGTCGTTTGAGTTCTGCATGTAAAACAATCTTTAATTTATTTTGTTGTTATTTTAGGTGACGGTGTTGTTCGCAGGCCAGCAGATTCCCAAAAGCCCGTTTGAGGTGAATGTGGACAAGGCGCTGGGCGACGCCTCCAAAGTCACGGTGAAGGGCCCGGGAATCGAACCTGTGGGCAACGTCGCCAACAAGCCCACCTACTTTGACATCTACACTGCAGGTGAGAGGAGAAGAAAATTTTTTTTTGTTTATTTGTTTTGGGGTTTTTTTAGCTCCAACGTTGTCTTTTCTCCACAGGAGCAGGAACGGGAGACGTGACGGCCATGATCCGAGACCCTCAGGGCCACCAGAACAGCGTGGAGGTGATGATGGAGGATAAAGGTGACAGCGTGTACCGCTGCACCTACCGGCCCACGCAGGCCGGACCGCACGCCGTTACCGTTACCTTCGGCGGGGTGGGAATCCCCCGGAGCCCCTTCAACGTGGACGTGGGACCTGGTTGGTTGTTTTTCTGTTTTTAAAGTCCGTTTAGATGAAGCTGAAATCCCTGAGTGCCTGTCTGTCTCTCAGCCTGCGCGCCGGGCGCCTGCAGGGCGACGGGTCGGGGTCTGCAGCCGGCGGGGATGAGGGTGAAACAGGTCGGGGACTTTAAGGTGGACACGAGAAACGCCGGGACTGGAGACCTGAAGGTGCTCGTCAAAGGACCCAGTAAGTGAATTTAATCTGAGCTCAGAGTCACACAGTGGAATAGTTTTTATTTAAAGGTCTGGAAAATAAAAATACACGACGTGCCGTGTGCTCAGAAGGGATGGAGGAGCCGGTGAAGCGCGTCTCCAGTCAGGACGGCGTGTTCGCCTACGAGTATCACCCCAGCAGTCCTGGAAAATACACCGTCTCCATCACCTGGGGGGGTCAGCACATCCCAAAGAGGTGAGTAGGAGGGTCTGTTAATAACTCGGGACATGACATCATCTCTTATCTCGACTTTATGTCTGCAGCTAGTTCTTGTTTGAGTTTGATTCATAAAACTGTTGATTCTCTGCAGAGAGAGATTCATTTTAATAAACACGTTTAATAAACCTGGACTCGCAGATTCTAAGAGTTATTTGGTTCTAAAAGTGAAGCATTTTTCCTGCAGCTTAATGATGGAAAAACAACTTTTTTCCTGTTTTGTAGCTGGAACTTTTCTCACCTGGTGATAAAATAAATCTTAGTTGATGGCGGGGGGGTGTGTGGCAGTAAAACCTAAAATGGGAGCTCCGTTTCGTCGTGAAGCGCAGGCAGAAAATCCCAACGGACACTTTTATTTGGTGTGAAGTTTGTTTCTGTGCGAGTGAACAGCAGACGCTGTTAGAGCTCAGAACTGGAGAATATCAGGTTCCACTGTCGGTGTGATCTGAGAGACAACCTAATGTTTGAGGGGAAAACAAACGTGTTTAAAAGCCAGTTTCTTCTTTTTTCTTTTTTTCAGTCCGTTCGAAGTGGCGGTCGGTCCAGAGGCCGGGCCTCAACAGATCAGGGCCTGGGGTCCCGGTTTGGAGGGGGGCGTTGTGGGTAAACCCGCCAGCTTTGTGGTCGAGTCCACCGGCAGCGATGTGGGCGTTTTAGGTAAGTCGTAGTTTTTTTATTTTGTGAACGCTTCACAAGCGTTTTCGCTGTTGAGATCAGTTTTTTTTCTTCTTTACGTTTTTCGGCACGCATCTCGTTCTGTGCTTTTTTGTGCTATTTCAACAATTAATATATGAAAACATTCATCCCCTATTTTACCATTTCGGTCACATTTTTCTCATTGAAAATGAATGGAGCTGTTTTCAAAATGATGATAAATCTTTACTGTACTTTTTAACATTTTGTTCTGGTTTAGTTTTTTTTAGCTTCCTCATGCTAATTTTAGCTTCACTTTTTGCTAATTTTAGCTTCATTTTTTTTCTTCTCCTTTTGCAGCTAAAATTTTACTTTCTGCTGTTCTTCTGCCAATTTAAGCATTTTGTGCTTCTTTCAGTTGATTTCTGATGATTTCAACTGTTTTCTGTAATTTTAGTTACTGTTCAGCTGTTAATAATTAAATGTATTTTTTATGGTAAATTCACAATTTGGTGGTCATTTCAGCTTCTTTCTGCTTAACTCAGCAACCATGTGTCCTTCTGCTTATTTTTATTAATTTCAGCATTTTTAGCTAAATTTTAGCTGTTTTACTGCACATTTTGGCTATTTTTACTTGTATGAAGTATTGTCACTTTTTTGTGCTTTTATTCTTTATTTTTGGCTACTTTTAATTTACAACTTACATCTAATCTAAGCTTCTTTCAGCTGCATTCTTTTTTAGCAATTTTACAGCAAATTGCCATTTTTTTAACTTCTTTTCTTTCTGCTGATTTTAAATATTTTACACTCCTTCCACGATCTGTGTGGTAATTTCTACTTGTCTCTGCTACTTTTAGCTTTCTTTTGCTAATTTTAGCTACTATTATCCTTGTTTAGCATGTTTCAGCTGCTTATTTACTAATGTCATCAATTTTTTTTCTGATATTTCAGATCTAATTCTGCCACTTTCTGCTATTTTCTACTTTTTTGTGCTTCTTTCTGCTAATTCAAGCTTTTTATGCTTCTTTCGCATTTAAATTTTCAGTTCACGTCTACAAATGTGTCCTAATCGGATTGTATTTTCAGGCTTTGCCATCGAGGGTCCGTCTCAAGCTAAAATCGAGTGCGAGGACCAAAACGACGGGTCGTGCGACGTTTGTTACTGGCCGACGGAACCCGGGGAATACGCCGTCCACGTGACGTGTGACGAGGAGGACATCGAGCACAGCCCGTTCATGGCGCTCATCGTCCCCGATGAGGACACCAACCACCCAGAGAAGGTCGAAAACAGTCAAGTTTTAGGTTCAGGCGTGTTTTCAGCTCCGCTTCTTTTCAAATCTTTTAAATTTGTTGTGTTTTTTTGTTTAGGTCCAGGCGTACGGTCCGGGCCTGGAGACGAGCGGCTGCCTGATCAACCAGCTCGCCGAGTTCACCGTGAAGGCTGAAGGTGCCGGGAAAGGACCTCTGAAAATCACGGCGCAGGTTCAGACGCACATAAAACAGCAACAAATCAAACACGTTCATTTTTAGACGCTTTGCTAACTTCCTAATCTGTGGATCAGGACGCGGAGGGGCTCCCTGTGGAGGTGAAGGTCAGGAGTAAAGGCGACGGGCTCTACCAGTGCTCCTACACGCCCTCCTCTTCGCTCAAACACACCGTCTCCGTCGCCTGGGGGGGAGTCAGCGTCCCCAACAGTCCCTTCAGGGTAAGCAGCCAATCGCAGCGCTCCGCTAACGCAAGGAGCGGCGTAACTCTGTTCAGGTTTAAGAATCTGGTCAAGACGGAAAGCGCCAGAGTCGTCTCGTCTGAGCAGACGTGTAGAGCGGAAAGAGTCGACGTTTTTCAGTCTGTTAAACAAGAAAGTTTAAAGGAAGCCAAAAAACCAAAGAAACCGTTGATTATTATCACGTACACGGAGGAGAGGTTCAGCTATTAGCAGACGACACTTTGATTTATCTCTGAAGTCGTATCGACTTTTAGAGAAGTGTTACAAGTTTGTTACGGAGCTTCAGACCAGCTTTAGATGTTTACGATCGTTCTTGACCTCATGAACCCGACTTTAAACCTGACAAATTGATTAACGAGTTCCTGCAGCTTTCAAGCTAAGATGAAACACTTCACCCTCCCCTGATTTCTGAGGGTTTAGTTGCTGCTTTTTGTTCTAATAAAGGTCCGAACGTTTCTACATTTGTGTTAATAGATTAGGAAATGTTTTAAATGGTTTATTTTAATTGATATAACCACCACTAACATCCACCATGTGATTTAAAATGCATCCTAAATGTTTTGTTTGTTTAAATCACACTAATCACCACCTCTGTACTTATTTCTTGTTTTTGTATCATTTATGTTAAAATATGCATCTTCTGCACTGTATTCACTGTCCATTCACATAATTTGATTTTTTTTTTGTGTAAATCTTGTTTTTTTTTAAGCTTCACTCACCTGAACCTTTTTGATCTCAGCCTGAAGATCTGAAAACTGAATCTTATAACTTAAAGTAAACAAGACAAATTCTTTAAATCTTATCTAATCTAATTGTTTACATTCTGAGCTGTTATATGTTGCTACTGAAAAGAGTTTTAAAAGTTCAGATGAGTGCAGCTTTTTAATGTGCATGTAAATGAAAACCTTTTCACTACCACAGGAAGTATTAAAGGGAAGATTTGTCCCTGTTTGAATCTGCTGAGCTGCCTTTTTTTTTTAAAAAAACTAAAGATTTTACCTTCAGTATCTTAATTTAAATAATTTTATTTTACCTGTGAAAAGGTTTTCTTCTATATTTACTAACTCCTCTGCTTTAAATCCACCTTTAAGTTGAATTTTTTGATCACAGTTTAAGATTTTTCTCCATTTTGTTGGTTTTTTTTAATCAGTTTATCAGCTGCTCTTTGTTCAGTTTCACCTGCAGGGTAAACAAGTCTTTAAGGAACCACAAACAGATCTCAGATCAGTCTCTGCACCGTTCAGGAATTTCTGCCGATGCCAGCAGGAGTCGAGCAGTTGGCAAACACTTTTTTTTTTTGTTTGAAAAGATAAGAGAGCAAAAAGTAAACCAGAGGAGCTGTTCAGGCAGGAATCAAATCGTTTAACGATTGTTTCCTGCATGTTAAGGTCCACAGATCATTTCAGGAGCTCAGGACAGAAATACAGTATTTGTGAGTTTGAGTTTTGCTCGGAGCGGCGCTGACTGCACCTTTCTTTGACTTCATTGTTGGACTGAGAACCGTCATGCCCCGGAATCTACGGCTTCAACACCTTTTCATTAAAGTTTAAGACGTGAAAACCCAACAAGACTCGACTTAAACAGCAAGGAAGCATGTAACCGCACATAAACCCGCTGCAGAAACCAGGTTTAGGTGTAAAAAAACAAGTTCAGGCTGTGAGAAAGTATGAACCGTGGAGCAGAACGGTTTACACAAATCAGGTTGTTGCATTTCAAATTCCTGTAAATGTGCCTTTTTGTGGAGTTTCAGACTAAAACCGTCTTTGAATCGTTAAAAGGTGAAAACAAGTCAGCTGATAAACTGAAATTACTCCTTAATAATGGGTTTATAATCTGCAGAAAATCTTATAAATTACACATTTCTTACATCTGATCTGTTATAATCCTTTAATCAGAAGCTTTAAATGTACGAGCTTTGAACATTTTCTTAATTTCTGTTTAATTTTTGATCTTATTTCACTTTAATCACAGTTTGTACCTTTTTTATATTCACTTTATTCATCCACTAAGGTGGTTTAAAGTGGTTTTCAAATAAATTTTCACATTTCATGTCCAAGTTTTGTTGTCTTGTTTGACTCTTTCTTTTGTTTAAACCTTAATTTTTGTTTTAATTAATGTCATGCTGCATGTTAAAGTAGATTTTTTACATAAAATTACACTTTGATAGACATTTATTATATATTATGGTGAATTTTCCACCTTGTACAGAGGATCTAAATGATAAGATTAACATTTTTCTCTTTGCTTTTGAAACTGTAGAGTTGCTCAGATAAAAATGTTTAATGATGAGGAGCAGAAAATCAACAAAGGATTTCAGAAATCTGTTTAAAACAACCCTACAACTCTACAAATCAGAAAGTTATCATAAAAATAGTCAGGTGGCTCAGTTGGTAGAGCTGATGGCTCTCAGCAAGAAGGTCGCCGGATCAAATCCCGTAGAGTTTGCATGTTCTCTTCAGGCATACGTGGGTTCTCTCCGGGTACTCCGGCCTCCTCCCACAGACCAAAAACATGACTGTGTTAATTGATAACTCTAAATTGTCCCTAGGTGTGAGTCAGAGAGTGAATGTTTGTTTGTCTCGTTTGTCTCTGTGATGAACTTGCGACCTGTCCAGGTTAACCCCGCCCCTCACACTGACTGCTGGATATGGGCACCAGTGACCCTGAAAGGAAGAAGCGGGTATAGATGATTGATGGATAGTCAGGATCACTTGTTTCTGCTGACATTATTTTACGACTTCAGCTTGATAAATTCATACATGTAGTTTTTTTAAAATTCCTTTCTTTCACAGAGGTCCTTTTTACCAAGAGACACAATTAAATTGCAACAAACGTGTGAACAGAATGAGGTTCAACTACAATAAACATATGAAGCCAATTAAAACAATTAAATTTAAAAAATGGATTAGAAAACATTTAACACTGATCTGCCTGAAAATTTACATCCAAATGTTCAAATATTCAAAATCTTCATTCAGCTAATGTCAGGAGAATTAGTTTATATAGATTATAAATTAAAAATGTATTAAGATTTTTCTCTACTTAGCAAAAAAATGAAATGTTGTCCTGCTGCTGTTTAAAAAGCCTCGTGATGTAAGCAAAAGAAAGTCTTCCCAAGTTTATTTATATAAAAAATAAATAAATAAACTTTTTAGTTTAAAAAAAATGTCCCATCCTGTCTGTTCACAGGTGAACGTGGGTAAAGGAAGTCACCCCAACATGGTGAAGGTGTTCGGTCCCGGGGTGGAGAAAAGCGGACTGAAGGCCAACGAGCCCACACACTTCACTGTGGACTGTTCAGGAGCCGGAGACGGTAACACACATTAACACACACTGCATCCTACAAACATGTCTGAAGGGCAAAAGTTTTAGGGTTTTCCTAGACTTTATTTAGATTTTGGAGGTTTAATAACAAGATCTAACGGTCTACTTCATCTGTGTGTCATAAAGGTGCAGATATGTCTTATTAAGTAAACTGTTTCCTGATGAGTGAATTAACTTGATTTAATTCATAAAACTAAAAGAAACCACAAATCAATGAAGCAGCTCTGAATCCCTCCGGGTGTTTTAGCAACAGGTTTTGTTTTGTTGATGTGTAAACACACCTGGACAGAAAGAGAAAGTTGTCACCAGTTTCCCTCTCAGGTGAACAGTTTCTGTTTCTCGAGTCAGTTCTCATTCTTTAAATTTTTCCTCCTGCTCGCTTGTTTCCATTAATAAAAATGCCAAAAACTGCAGGTATGATCAGACAGAAAGAGAAACTATAAACGGGGACAGACCAGCTCCCTCTTGAGGCAGAAACTGTTTTTATAAAACTGAGATTTTCAAAGAAGTAAAGAAATGTTGTATAAAACTGTAGGTGACATCAGCGTGGGGATTAAGTGGGATTCCACCACCGACAGCGACCAGGAGGCCGACGTGGACTTTGACATCATCCCCAACGCCAACGACACGTTCACAGTCAAATACGTCCCTCCGGCTGCGGGACAACTCACGGTTAAAGTCCTGTTCACCGACAAGGTCAAAAATAAACCTGGAAAGCTTTTTTTATTTAAAATGTGAACCAGCGTGTTAAAAAAATACAAATTATTTTTGCACACAGGAAGTTCGACACAGTCCCTTCATTGTCAAAGTGGACCCGTCCCACGATGCGTCGAAGGTTAAAGCAGAAGGTCCGGGCCTGGCTCGCACCGGTGAGGCTTTAATCTGGTTTTTATATAATTTAGAGTACTGGAACCATCCGGTTTACTGTTTTACTTGTTTGTCTTGGTGACTAATTTTTATTGGGTTTAAATAAATTTCTGAGCTCTCGAACTCATGTCCAGGTGTGGAGAGCAGTAAACCGACCCATTTCACAGTGGTGACCAAAGGAGCTGGGAAAGCACCGCTGGACGTTTCCTTCTCCTCTCCCGTCAAAGACTTCGACATCATCGACAACTACGACTACTCTCAGACCGTCAAGTACACACCAGCCCAGCAGGTAAACCAGACCGTCATCAGCAAAGCGTTTGAGCGTCGGTTCTGACGAAGCGACGTCAGAGTCCAGCACGATTTATTGTTCTTGAATCGAACAGAACAGGCTTTTATTTTAAAACCAATTTTCTGTTCGTCTTCAGGGGGAGATGAAAATCGCGGTGACGTTTGGAGGAGATCCAATTTCCCGGAGTCCTTTCACAGTCGGCGTCGCTGCGCCGATGGACCTCAGCAAAGTTGCCGTGGACAACCTGGATGGACGTGAGAAACTTTTTTTTTTAGAAGTATAATAATATAGATGTAGAGGAAAACATGCAGCAGCAGATTTTAAGTATTAAAACAGGAAGTGGTTCATGGTATAAATGTGTTTTCAGGGGTGGAGGTGAACGAGGAGCAGGAGTTTGAAGTGAGGACTAAAGGTGCAGGAGGTCAGGGTCACCTGGAGGTTGAAGTGGTGAGTAACCGTTTTATTTGTTTATCATCTTTTCTGCTTTTGTTTTTCTAAACTTCCGTGTGTTTGGTAGCTGAGTCCCAGCCAGCGAGCCGTGCCGTGTAAAGTGGAGCCTCGGCCCGGGAGAGCAGACGTCAGTTTGGTCCGTTACACCCCGACGGAGGAAGGGGTGCACGCCGTCAACGTGTCTTATGACGGACACCCAGTTCCGGGAAGCCCCTTCCCCGTGGAGGCCCACCTGCCTCCGGACCCCAGCAAGGTGAAGGCGTTCGGCCCCGGGCTGAAGGGAGGTTTGGTCGGAAACCCGGCCGAGTTCACCATCGACACCAAAGGTGCCGGCACCGGTGGTCTGGGGCTGACGGTGGAGGGGCCGACCGAGGCCAAGATCGAGTGTTCGGACAACGGCGACGGGACCTGCTCCGTGTCCTACCTGCCCACCGAGCCGGGAGACTACCTGGTCAACATCCTGTTCGAGAACGTCCACGTCCCCGGCTCGCCGTTCAGAGCCGACATCCAGAGGCCCTTTGACCCTTCGAAGGTGGTGGCCTCGGGGTCCGGCCTGAAGCGGGCCAAGGTAAGAACGGGTAGATTCTCTTTTTATTAATTATTTAAATCAAACGGTCTCATGAAGGTTGTTTTGCAGGTCGGGGAGATCAGCGTTTTGAACGTGGACTGCTCTCAAGCCGGCCCAGGTCAACTCAGCCTGGAGGCGGTACCAGACTCCTCCCCAACCAGCCCTACTGGTTCTGGACTGGGTTCAGGTACCGCTGGAACGGATTCTTTGCATGTTAACTTTGAATGTCAGATATTCACCTCTTATTGGTCTGTATTTTTCCAGGTGTGAAAGCGAAGACCGAGGTTGTGGACAACAAAGACGGGACCTACACCGTGACCTACGTCCCCCTGACCTCCGGCATGTACACTCTGATGCTGAAGTACGGAGGCAAAGCCGTCCCCGGTTTCCCCGCCAAGGTGATGGTGGACCCTGCCGTCGACACCTCCAAAGTCAAAGTCTTCGGACCCGGCGTGGACGGAGAAGGTTGGGAGTGGTCCACCTGAATCAGACCTCTTTGGATGGGTTCTGTAAGTTGCAGCATTTATCGGTTCTTTTCTTTTAAAGACGTTTTCAGAGAAGCCACCACAGACTTTACCGTAGACGCCCGACCTCTGACCCGAAGAGGAGGTGACCACGTGAAGGCCAAGATTCGGAACCCATCCAGAGCTCTAACAGACTGCGAGGTCATCGACAATGCCGACGGGACCTACAGCATCGAGTACACTCCCTTCGAGAACGGTAAGAAACCAGAACCCGGACGGAACTCTTTAAACCGTCGATTTGTGTTTTCATCCACGTTGAGTGTTTTTTGGTGGATTTTTCAGGCGTTCACAGCGTGGAAGTTCTTTACGACGACACTCCGCTTCCTAAGAGTCCGTTCAGGGTTTCTGTGTGTGAGGGATGTGATCCCAGCAGGGTGCTGGCTACAGGCCCCGGACTCCAACAAGCCCTGACAGACCAGCCCAACAACTTCAACATCGTCACGAGGTATTTCAGAGCAGTGTTGTTCTCCTAGTTCAGTCCCATATCTAATCTTTTTTTTTTAGATTTTAATAAAACTTAGACGGCCAGTGTCTCTGACTGAACTGTGAATCAAACTGCTGCTGTCTTTGAACAGGGGGGCAGGAATCGGCGGCCTCGGAATCACCGTGGAGGGTCCGTCAGAATCTAAAATGTCCTGCAAGGACAACAAAGATGGCAGCTGCAGCGTGGAGTACGTTCCCTACACGCCAGGCCTCTACGACGTCAACATCACCTTTGGAGGAGAGCACATCCCAGGTGAGATCAGCTTATATACCTGTTTAAAGCTTTCAACCATTTGATGAGAAAATTATGTTTTAATTAAAGAGGCGAGGCTCTCATGTTGTCTTATTGAGAAGATCCAATAAATCGACTGTTTTTAAATTTAATTAATTGTTTCTTTTCTCTCGTTTTCTGATGTTTCAGTGATTTATCTAATAAAAGACGTGTCGAGTGATTGGGCTTAATGTTTTCAACATGTGGCTGAAGTTTCTGGCTCGTGTTAAAAAGCCACAGTTCAGTTTTATAGACTTGGTTTTAAAGGAAAACGAGGCTCGGCGTGTTTTTTGTGTTTAACACTTTCGTAAGATGCTGTCGGGTCGTATTTCTAACAGCTGAAGGTGCAAAATGTTCCTAACAGATTAAAATAAATAGTTTTTTTATCGTTTACATCTGTAACACATGGGGAAATGTAGTTTTTTATTTCTTACTTTAAACTTGATTAAACTTTGAGTTTTTCACTTTGGTTTCTTGTGTTCTTTATGTTTTGTTTCCAGGAAGTCCCTTCAAAGTGCCCGTGAAGGACTTGGTGGACTCCAGTAAGGTCAAAGTGTCGGGCCCCGGTGTGGGGTCGGGGGTCAGAGCAAATATCCCACAGTCTTTCACTGTGGACTGCAGGAAGGCGGGCGAGGCGCCTCTGGCGGTGGCCGTCACGGCTCCTAAAGGCGTGGCGGTGCCGGTGGAGGTGACGGACAACGGGGACGGGACTCGCACGGCGTCCTACACCCCGATCGTCGAGGGCCTGCACTCCGTGTCCGTCAAATACGCAGACGAGGACGTCCCCCGCAGGTACGCAACTTTGAGTTTGCTACAATAAAATGAGCGACGTTCAGAACTTTAATGTGTTTTTTTTTTTGTCTCTCTTCAGTCCCTTCAAGTTCAGAGTTCTGCCGACTCACGATGCCAGCAAAGTGCGAGCCAGCGGCCCCGGGCTGACCAACGGCGTCCCCGCCAGCTTCCCCGTCGAGTTCAACATCGACGCCAGCGACGCCGGTCAGGGCCAACTGAGCATTCAGATCACGGTCAGTAACACACACACACACACACACACACGCGTCAACACGCATCAAAGAACACTTTAACATTTTAACTGGTTTTGACTCAGGATCCGGATGGAAAACTGAAGCAGCCCAGTATCCATGACAACGGTGACGGTACCTACACCGTGTCCTACATCCCCGACCGCACGGGCCGCTACACCATCGTTGTAAAATACGGTGGCGACGACATCCCTGCGTCGCCCTACAGGGTCCGTGCCACGGCAACCGGAGACGCCAGCAAGTGCACGGTCACCGGTAAAATACAAGAGTTAAAACTTGCCTCTGATAGCTGAATAAATCAAAGAGAAGAATCTGAAAGAGTTGCGTTTCAAAGGTCCGGGCGTCGGTCCCACCGTGGCCATCGGCGAGGAGCTGGGTCTGATGGTGAGCACCAAGGGCGCCGGGAAGGGGAAGGTGAGCTGCGTGGTGGTGCAGCCCGACGGCAGCGAGGTGGAGGCCGAGGTGCTGGAGAACGAGGACGGCACCTTCGACATTTTCTACACCGCGGCCGAGCCCGGGAGCTACGTCATCTACGTCCGCTTCGGAGGAGAAAACATCCCGCGCAGCCCCTTCAAAGTCCTGGTGAGAGTCGGACCACCAAAGCCGGTCGATGCAGTTGTGACCCAAACCTTTTTTAAAATCCAGGATTTTTCTTCCCTCCTGGCCATAAAACCAAACTCTGGACCCCTGATCTGGTCCCTGTCGTCTATAATAATCTTTACTGTCATGTCTTCAGGCTACAGATGAAGTACCCATCATGCAACAGCAGATGTCTTCACAGATGCGGGCCAATCCTCCTGGAGTTGGCTTCCAGCCTTGGGTACCAACACACACATGCACACACACACAGGTTTGTTCATACATCCTTGTGGGGCCCGTGCATTGACTTCCATTCATTTTTTGGTAATTTTATAGCCTAA
>JARVJO010000365.1:23991854-24005050 GCA_031762555.1 Cynodonichthys magdalenae | reverse complement strand
AACTAACCTAAACTCAATTCACACCTTGGTCCTAAACCTAACCCCCCACCCAAAATCAGCCTCTGTAGTTGTGGGGCATATGGTCCCCACGAGGCTGCATTTTCCTTAAAATTGGGCCCCATGATGTAGGATAAACAAGGACACACATGCACACACACACACACACACACACACACACTCTGACGTTCCAAGCATTTTAAATATCTGTATATTTAAACCAAAGCAGTGGTCTTGATTAATAAATCTCCAGACTTTCTAAAGGTTTTGCAAAGTTTTTTTCTTGCATTTTGGCTCTTTTTTCACTCTTTATCTCTAGTAATATTTTACCTTTGTTAAATAAATATCTTTTTAAATCAAACAAACTTACAATTCAGGACTGAATGAGTGAAAAAGCAGCCACAAGAGAAACAAAACAAGATCTTCGGTAGATTATTAGAAAGTCTGGATTTTTGATAGTAAAATATGGTTTAAAACTTTTGCACATTCAAACATCGTTTCACACCTTCACTTTCCTCTCCGTTGCAGGTGAACAGTTCCTCTTTAACTCCTCTACTTTTTTTTTTTTTAAGTTTTCTCTCTCGCTCGCTCCGCCTTCGTCATGTCATCACTTTTCCTTTTTGTCTCGGCCAATGGGATCGCAGCGAGCTAGTGACATCACTAAAATAACCACTTATTTTCTGGGTTTTGTTCTTCTTCATCACTGTGGCTGCCTCAGTTCTTCGCTCTTCTTCCTGCTTCACTGAACTTCACCTCCTAAGGTGCCCCTCGGAGTGGGCGGGGCTTGGATGCAGGTAACGGAGAGTCTATCCTGGACTGTTAATCTCTGTGTGTGTGTCTCCTCCAGGTGACGCCTGATAATTACAAATCGGTCAGCAGCAGCGTGAACGGCAGCGGCTTCAGACCGTTTGACATGGTGATACCGTTCTCCTTCAGGAAGGGAGAAATCACCGGTAAGGACCGGACCGATACTGGATTATTTAAAACTTATTCGTGAAGTCTTTAACGCTGACTCCTTTCTGTCTGCCTCAGGTGAGGTGTTGATGCCTTCAGGTAAATCAGCTCAGCCTCTGATCACGGACAACCTGGACGGGACGGTGACGGTCCAGTACTCGCCCACCGAGGCCGGGCTGCACGAGATGCACATCAAATACAACGGCACGCACATCCCTGGTCAGCCGCAGGGACTGACTGCATCTTAAATGAAAGAAAAGAGACGTTTGAGGACCTTTCATAGATGTACATCATGAATCTTATGTTTCAGAATCCCCCCTTCAGTTCTATGTGAACCACGCCAGCAGTCCAAACGTGACGGCGTACGGTCCTGGACTGAGCTACGGCGTCGCCAACAAGCTGGCGACGTTCACCGTCTTCACAGACGAGGCTTCTGAAGGTAACGAGCAGGAGAGAACAATCGTAATTTGGAGCATTTTGTTTAAATTGTGTAGAAGTAGCAGAGCTTTGTTAAATGACCTGATTTCCTGTCCCTCCAGGAGGTCTGGACTTGGCCATCGAGGGTCCATCCAAAGCGGAGATCAGCTGCCTGGACAACAAAGACGGGACGTGCAGCGTCAGCTACCTGCCCACTCTGCCGGGAGATTACAACATCCTGGTCAAATACAACTACGAGCACATCGCCGGCAGCCCCTTCAACGCCAGAATAATCGGTCGGAGCACAAAGACGCTTGTTTTTTTCTTTCACCATCAAACACTGAACACCTGGAATAAGTGAAGTCACGGAGTCTTTGTGCTTTCAGACGACAACCAGCGGCGCTCTCAGGTCAAACTGGGCTCGGCGGCAGATTTCTCTCTGGACATCAACGAGAGCGACCTCAGCGTGTTGACCGCCAGCATCAAGGCGCCGTCCGGACGTGACGAGCCCTGCCTGCTGAAGAGGATGGCCAACAACCACATCGGTAACAAGGATCGGCTCGTGCTCTTATTTCTTTAGCTCTTGATCTATTGCAAGCAACTCAATCCACGATTTTTGTTTCGTTTCAAAAATCCATGCATCAAAACGTTCTTTTCTTTTACCTCATCAAAAATTATTTATCTTTAACAGCCTTTAAACCTTTCAAAATGTTTATAAATCTTAACTGTTTTACCTTTTGGTTCTGCTTTATTATTTTTTGTTTTTTTTCTGCTCCTTGAAGCTGTTTTCCTGTTAATTACAATTTTTTAAGGCTTTTATAATCTTTCTGCTAATTTAAGATTTTTATGCTTATTTCTTTTCTGCCTTTTTAGCTACTTTGTATCTTTTTCTTCAGCTAATTTAGAAATTTTTTAAATCTAAATTCATTGATTTCTGATCATTTCAGCTTATTCCTGCTTAATTTAGCAAAAATAAAAAACTCCTGCTTTTTTGTGCTTTCAGCTTTTTATGCTTCTCTCAGCTTCTTTCTGCTAATTTAAGATTTTTATGCCATTTGTTTTCTGCCTTTTTAGCCACTTTGTATCTATTTTCAGCTTATTAGAATTTTTTGCCATCTAAATTCACTAATTTCCAGTTCCAGCTTCTTCCAGATTAATTTAGCAAAAACTCCTGCATCTTTGTGCTTATTTCAGCTTTATCAAATACTTTTTTAGCTATTTTCTGTTATTTTTGGTTGCTTTAGCTATTTAACAACTAATTGCAACTTTTTGTGCTCTTTTTCTTGTTTTTCCTTTGATGTGAGCTTTTTAAAAAATATTCAAACATTTGTCTAATTTCAGCTTGTTTCGGCTGCTTTTTTCAGCTAAAATCAGCTGTTCAAACTGAACTCGCATTAACAGCTTTGATATTAAACATTTTCAGCATAAGGAATTCACAGGAAATGCAGATTCTCCGGTTTTTATTTTTAATTGTCTCCTCTCAGGTATCTCCTTCATCCCCAGGGAGGTGGGCGAGCACGTGGTCAGCATCCTGAAAAATGGCCGCCACGTCCCCAACAGTCCCATCACCATCATGGTGGTCCAGTCCGAGATCGGCGACGCCGGACGGGTTAAAGCTCACGGCGACGGCCTCGTCCACGGCACCACCTTCACCGACGCCAGCTTCGTGGTCGACACCCAGGAGGCCGGTGGGTTGGGTCGGCTCCACGCAGAACCGAAACACGGTCCGAGATTAGCCAACCAGATTGATCCGTTTGTGCTTGTCTGCAGGTTATGGTGGTCTGGCTCTGTCGGTGGAAGGTCCCAGTAAGGTGGACATCCAGACCAGGGACTTGGAGGACGGGACCTGCGAAGTCACTTACTGTCCTACTGAACCTGGGAACTACATCGTCTCCATCCGCTTTGCTGAGGAACACATTCCAGGCAGGAACAGACTCTTATTTTGAAACTTCAACAGCTTGATAAAAAAACCTTCTATTTATTCAGTTATTTTTTTCCTCTTAGAAATACATTGAGATTTTTTTTATCTGCTTCAGCCAACAGTGGTCTTATGCTTTTGGATTTTAGCTAATCTTTTGCTGCTTTTAGCTTAAAGTTTGGCTTTAGCTAGCATTTCGAAAGTTTTAGATTATAGCTAGCCATTACTACTTTTAGCTTTTAATTATTAGCAAGCTTTTTGATATTTTAAGCTAAACTTTCACATTCTTTAGCTTGCTTTTTTGCAAATTTAAACTCACCTTTTTGTTGCTTTTAGCTAGCAGTTTGCTGGTTTCAGCTGAGTGTTTGGTTTTAGCTAGAACTTTGAAAGCTTTAGATTATAGCTAACCTTTACTACTTTTAACTAGGTTTTTGCTACTTTCAGTTATTCGTAAGCCTTTAGCTACTTTAGGCTTTTACATTCTTTAGTTTGTATTTTTACTACTTTAAACTCTCCTTTTGCTGGTTTCAGCTAAGAGTTTAGATTTAGCAAGAACATTGAAAGTTGTATATTATAGATTTATATATTATTATAGATTATTGATATATTTATATTATACCTTTATTACTTTTAGCTCTCAGCTAGGTTTTTGCTACTTTTAGTTATTCATTAGCCTTAAGCTACTTAAAGCTAATCTTTTACATTCTTTAACTTGCCTTTTTGCTACTTTAAACTCTCCCTTTGCTGCTTTTAGCTAAGTTTTCTGGTTTAAGTTAAGACTTTTGATATTTAAAAAAAAAAGTATTTTTTTTTACTAGGTTCATTTGATTTTTTTCCTTTTTATCAGACTGTATTTGGTCTAAATTTGGTTACAGAAATAATTTATTCTGTTAATTCATCAACAGGAAGTCCGTTCACGGTGCGGGTGACCGGTGAGGGTCGCATACGAGAGAGCATCACCCGTCGACAGAAGGCGGCGTCGATCGCCAGCGTGGGGAGTGTGTGTGACCTCAACCTGAAGATACCAGGTAAAAACACACACTCAGGTGTAAACGAGGTGTATTTAATTAAACTGGTTTAAACGTTTGATCAGCTGAAGCAGAGAATCTGAGACGGAGACGACAAACGTCTGTCATCATAAATGTTTCCTGTCGTCTTCTCTGGTCCCTCATGTTTACTTCTTATTGTTCTCATTTTATCCTTCAGTCTGAACTGTTTAACGTTTCTTTACTTTTATTCCAAGTCTATTTTTTTCTTTTCCATCATTTCCTCCTCAGCTTATTTTAGCTCCTCCTTTCTCTTGTGCTTTACCCTTTTGTGTCCTCCTCTTCCTCCTTTCCTTCCATTTCTCTCTAGTAAGTTGGTTCCTCCTGGTCTTGTCTCGGCACCACCTGTCTCGTTCTTCCTTCCTCTCCTCTTGCTCCCTCCGGTGGTCCGGAAGATCCAGGCTTGGCGCGGCTCCGGATCGGAGCGCCTCTTCGAGACGAGTCTGCCTCATCTCCGGCCTCTCCGGCCTGGTTCTGGCGGGAAGAGCGAGAGGCGTTTGGGTTGTTGATGCCTTCAGGTCTGCTGGTAGAGCTGGGGTGGAGGGTGCGTTCTAACTCCTGGGGGGGTTTGCTGTGAGAGGTTTGCAACGTGACGCGCTTCACTTTTATTTTGCACACTTTCCAATCAAACATCCAGACATCCTCTTGTGTGGGGTCCGGTCAGGAAGTTCTTCGTTGCACAAAGCTCAATAATTACACGTCGTTTAAAAAACTTTGTCTCTTTGCAGCGATGGACATGCAGGACATCACAGCAGAAGTCACTTCACCGTCCGGATCCAGGAAACCTGCTGAGCTGGTCGCCGCGGGCAACGACACGTATTACGTGCGTTTCGTGCCGACGGAGATGGGCGTGCACAGCGTGAGCGTCAGGTACAGGGGCGTGCACGTGCCTGGCAGCCCCTTCCAGTTCACTGTTGGGCCGCTGGGAGAGGGAGGCGCCGACAAAGTGCGAGCAGGAGGTCCAGGACTGGAGGGAGCTCTGACAGGAGAACCAGGTAGGCGCACACCTGGATCGAAAGTCTCATAAAATGCAACAAAACCTTGAATTGTTTGATCTCTGTCGCTCCAGCTGAGTTCAGCATCTGGACGAGGGAGGCGGGAGCTGGTGGGCTGTCCGTGGCGGTGGAGGGACCCAGCAGGGCGGAGATCTCCTTCGATGATCGCAAAGACGGTTCCTGCGGCATCTCTTACGTCGCTCAGGAGCCCGGTAACTAACGCACACGCCTCACCGGATCTTAAACACCTGCCGCACCATTTTTTTATTTACTTTCTCGCTCCCTCTTTTTCCAGGTGATTATGAGATTTCGGTGAAGTTTAACGAGCAGCACATACCCGAGAGCCCCTACCTGGTTCCTGTTGTTGCTCCGATGAACGACGCCCGGCGCCTCACTGTTGCCGGCCTTCAGGTGAGGCACGAGGAGACACCTCCACACCTGGAACCTTTTTTCCTGCTTTTATTATTTTTTCCCAAAGGGCTCTTGAGAATCAGTTGCATAAATGTGTGAACGAGAAGCGATGGTTCAGCTTGTTTTAAAAAAAAAAAAAAGACTTTATGCAGCTGGCCTCATGAACGTGACCACAGCCAGTCAAACTGTTTCTGTGATGTAAACACTTCTCTTGCCTGTCTCTGGTCATCCCTTCCTTTTATTTTGGTGTGGAACTTCGGGTGTTTCTCTTGTGTTTCATTTAAAGGCTTTTAACAGAACCTTCGGCTCTCGACTCAGCTGCGGCAGCCGAGCCGACGGGCCTCAGCGTGTGTCCTCCTGTCTGCTTTTTGTTTATGAATCTGTTTTAAAGTTTCTGTGTTCACCGCGCCCCTCCACAGGAGTCTGGTCTTAAGGTGAATCACCCAGCATCCTTTGCGGTGCGTCTGAACGGAGCGCAGGGGAAGATGGAGGCCAAAGTCCACAGTCCGTCTGGAGCTCTGGAGGAGTGTGTTGTCACCGAGCTGGAAAGAGGTCTGTTTGGGTTTTACTGGTAGACAGAGGTCCGATCAAATCACCGGCTACTAAAACACATCCTCTGCTTCTTCTCTTTCTTTTTCTTTTTCCTTTTTAGACAAATACGCTGTCCGCTTCATCCCCAGGGAGAACGGACTCCATACCATCGATGTGAAATTCAACGGTTCTCACATCCCGGGAAGTCCTTTCCAGGTCCGAGTTGGAGAACCGGGACAGACTGGAGAGCCCGGTCTGGTTTCGGCATACGGAGCGGGACTGGAGAAAGGCACCACAGGTGAGTCACCCGACAAAACTGACTTCACATAAACCCGTTAGCAACGAACCTGCATCAGGAGTGTTTATTTCTCGTAGGGGTCCAGTCAGAGTTTGTCATCAACAACACTAAAGCCGGACCCGGATCTTTGGCCGTGACCGTCGAGGGTCCGTCTAAAGTTAAGCTGGACTGTCAGGAGGTTCCAGAAGGTTACAAAGTGCTCTACACTCCCATGGCACCTGGGAACTACCTGGTCAGCATCAAATATGGAGGACCCAACCACATCGCCGGGAGTCCCTTCAAGGCCAGAGTCACAGGTACGATGATGAGGGTCAGGATTAGACGGAGAACCACGACCGGCAGCTGAAAGATGTTTGAATTTAATGTTTTTATTTTCCACATTAAGGTTTGTTTGATTTATCCGTCAGGTCCTCGGCTGGTCAATACAACAAACGCGAGCGAGACGTCGATCCTGACCCTGGAGGCGCCTGTGAGGGGGACTAGCTTCAGCGTCATGCCCAGACCGGGAGACTCTGACGCCAGCAAGGTTCTGAGTCGAGGAACCGGCCTCAGCAAGGCCTTCGTGGGCCAGAGGAGCAGCTTCACCGTGGACTGCAGCAAAGCTGGTAGGAAACTCGTTTCTTCAAACAGAATCTGTGTTTTGAAAAGACGTTTCTTCACTTCTCCACCTTTTCTCAGGTAAGAACATGCTGCTGGTGGGCGTGTACGGCCCTCAGGTCCCCTGCGAGGAGGTTCTAGTCAAACATCTGGGCCACCTGCAGTACAACGTCAGTTACCTGCTGAAGGAGCGGGGCACTTACATCCTGGTGGTCAAGTGGGGCGACGATCACGTCCCGGGGTCTCCATTTAACGTCACCGTCCCGTGATCCGACAAAGGACAAAAAAATAAAAAGCGGCACCGTTTTTATATCTGAGTTGAAGAGGAAACATCAGCTGCCTTACGATATTACTGTCTGAGTTTCTGGCTTTTAAAATGTGTCAAATTAAAAAAAAAAAAAAAAACAGGAAACAAACTGTCTGATTGGACAGATTTTGTTTGAATGCAGTGAATTCAAGAAACAAAACGGTGGATTTAATCAAGCTTAAAGAACATCAGTGGGAACTGATGTATTAATTACTGCTGCCCTGAAATTATCAGCTGAATCTGTTTGCACTTAGTACATTTTGTATCAATAGTTGATGAAAATCTCAAGTGTTTCTGGTTGGCCAGTTGCCATAAGAAACCAGCCAATAGAATTGAGTCTGAGCTTAAATAATCTCAGTTAAAAAGAAAAACTGGACTTTTTTGTGCTGATTGTTTTTGTCACTCTTCAGCTTCATCTCCCAGAGTTTCTCACTCAGTTCATGTTGCCATGAATGTTTTCTGTTTACGCTGCCTTCAAACTGCTGTTTCCTGCACAACAGACTACTTAACGTGTCGGAGTTCAGGGGTCTGTCTTTATCCTCAGTCCCTTCCTGAACATTCACACCAACTTATTAGATGATCAGACTCGTGTTGAAGTGAAGCATCTGATCTGAATTTGGTTCTCCTTCGTGTTGTCGCCTCATCACTGCTACTTTTGATACTTTTTTAAAATGTGTTTTTGTGCTGGAGGTGGGAGAAGCATCTCATTTTGTATTAGGGAATGGGTGTCTTAACATGAAACTAAATCCTGATGTACATTTGATCACTAAAATAAACTGGAATGTAGAATATTAAACTTTTTTTTTATGATTTGTTCTTTAAAACTTCAGCTTAGTTTCATTGTTTTCTCAAACTCTGTCAACAGAGGAATTATCAGTTTTATTAATCAGAAATAAATGATCTGTAACATGAACATTTTATCAGAACCATAGTTTATAAACACTAAAGTGAGCCCCCTCTATCCCGTCAACTGTTAGCGTCTGTGACATGGAGTAAAAATGGTGACCATACAGGGCGTCATAGCAACGGTTTGATTAACGAGCTCAACTGGATCTGTCAAAATTTTGTATTTTTACGATAAATTTATATTTTTTTTCCCTGTTTTGTTGTGAAAATAAAGAATTAAATGTTTCACAAAACAGATGTGAGAAATTGCTGAAAAACTCACAAGGTTTAATAAGTGGCAGTCTCCATCGAAGCAATTATATTTAACAATTTTAAAAAACAAACTGTTCTTTAGAAACCTATTAAGGATGTGGGAAGTATAACAAACTGAGTTGTACGAGAGTGAGGACTAATAAGACCACTACGAGTCGAATACTGGTGAAACTCATTAAAAATAAAAATGTTACAAAAATGCTGGGGAAGTAACTTTTATAAAGCAATTTAAAGTTATTCACTTGGAAAACACTAAGAATTCTTGCCTGAGCAAACCGTTACTGAGAGGAGTGTACGATTTACACAAAATATTAAGGCTCACTCAAGTCGAAAAATAGATTCCAGTTTAGTTGGATGGGTGCCAGCCCAAAAAACATTACAGTAATTCATATATGGATGCAACATAATTGCAAATGTTGTTCAGCAAGTGTCGGGTTCTTCATAGTATACCAACCATTTTGACTTTTTTTGTACTTACGGCACTAATGAGGTTTCCAGGATAAGGAATCTAGTATAACGCTGAGGAAATGAGTGGAGCTAAAACTGTTAAATGTATCAGACTTATGACTTCATTAACTAGCTTTATTACAAATTCAGGGTTTTTTATGAGAATAAAACACTTGTATTGTCTGCAAATAAGATTTTATAAAGTTTATCTGAAACATTGGTGAGGTCATTGACATAAAAATAAGGGACCCAAGATAGGGACCCTGAGGTAGGCCACACTGAAGGGGGAGGGGATTCTGTCCCATTATAGCTGTTTGATATTGATAAGTCTCATTTTAACAATCATGTAAAACAGATATAAACAAAAAATATATATATAATTTACAATAAACTATCTAAACCAGACCTGAAGTCAGTCAATAACTTTAGGACTTGAACACAGGTTCTGCGGTGATCCAATTAGCTCATGAAACAAGCCACAACCTGAATCCTTTCCTGGAACCAGTGAAGCTTCAGACGTCACCGGTGACATCGCCCCTTAACGACACAAGCTTCGGCACGCGCTTAAAGACTTCCGGGAATCCGCGGCACCGGAAGACCCATCACTAATGTCAACGGCTCTGCAGTCAACCCCAGATGTCCTGAGGAGGGAAACCAGGGTCGTCTTTGGTGGCAGTTCGTTTGATGTAGTATTTTTCTTACAAAACAAAATTTATTGTAAATATGTCAATTGTCTCAATAGAGTCTAAATGACCACTTCAATTACGTTTTGTTACAATTTCTTAATTTGAACTTAATTTACAAAACCACAAAATAATATTAACAGAACAAATGAACATTTTACATTAACATTCATTTCTGAAGCATTTTTTCCTAATAGAGAGAACAGCCTGTCCATCCTGTCTCTGTTCTTATGTCTTCCCTCATTAAGTCCAAGAACTCTTCATCCCTGTCTGTCTTCCTGACTGTCTTTCCCACTCCTCCTCTTCCTCAGCAGCAGCAGCTTCTTGACCACCCACTGCAGAGCTTGGTCCTGGTCTGTCCTCAGGAACAGAGGCAGTTAGGACAGGGGGGTTAACTGAATGTCTCTGTCCCACCACCTCATCCATGAGGACAAACCAGGGCCAAGTTTCTGCAGTGGGTTTGCTGCCAACTCCCTCACCTGACCCTGGATATATGCAATCCTAAAACAGAAAATCATTCATGACAGAAAAAAAATTCAGGTAAAGTTTATTTTTTGTTGAAATTAGATCATTTGGAACCAGTTACAAAAATAATTGAAATCATATTTACATAATTTATTTTATTTTTTTTCAAATGTTCCCACTTCATTTTGGCTTGCAAGGCTGTTACACTTCCTTACAAGCCTATTTCCTCTAAAACTGTACTAATAATAAAAAGAAAGGGCAACATACATGTCAGTGTTTGGATGAAGAAAAGCTTGAATGTCAGCAGACTGTACAGTCTTAAAAATACTATCAGAAATGCAACAAAACATGGTCAGCAATATGAGGAACATTGTTGTTTTGGCTCTGTGGGAGTCCATATTCCAAAGCTCTAAATTATAATTTTTATTTTGTATTTATTTATAACACAGGTGTATGCCCATTATAACATATTGCAGCCTTCCAAGCTGAGGTGGAGTGTTTAGCCCCTGTGAACATGGCCTCTTGAGGCTCTCAGACAGATGAATTCAGTTTTCTCCTTGCTCCCTATATATCATCACGAATATAAATGTACACAAGTTAAATGTGTTGGGGAAAAAAAACATCTTTTCAATAGAGGGATAACTTTACTACTTTTAAAAACATAACACTTAAATACACAAAAGGATTAAACTTGTTTTAAATTCGGTCTGTTATTTAACATAATGCGTTAGCAAGGTAAAAAAAATAAAACTTACATTTAAAGACAAATTCTTTGGTTAATAGTTTCTCAAAGTCCGCCATCTTTGATTTGCTGAAACAGCGCAATGCATTCTGGGATACCGTCGGCCACATAGGCTACTCAGATGCAGCCGACAAAAACTCCAAAACGTCGGCTGCATTTGTTGGCAGCATTCATACGTGTCGACAAATTGGGACAGCCTACGGCGAGGGGTAGTGACATAAGTGGCCGACGAATGCAGCCGACTTTAGAGCTGACTCAGAGAACTCTGTGTTTTTAGAACAAAAAAAAGTCAGTTTAATCCCTAGAGGGCTTTACCAAGTTTTTTCCCCCTTTTGTTTTTTACAAGTGAAAGACACAGGCGGTGGAAAACTTTTATCTAGGTTGTTTTTCTCTTGGTTATCCACCAGACAACCAGGAGGCGGGATCTGGTTGTCCAAAAAAAATATATAGGTTGTCCAGGACAATCTAAACAATGGTTATGTCAACCCCCGCTGTGTATGCTTTTAAAAGCCAGGGGGACTGTAATCAGTTATACATCGAGGAAACAAAACAGCCACTTTTCAAAAACAATGGGCCAACACAGACAAACATCATCAGGCAGGACTCTGCAGTTTACATTTATCTACAGGTCAGGACTTTGTAGTTTACGCTCATCTACAGGCCAACGGTCACTCTTTCAGGGATAAAGTTGTTCTCATCATTGATAGCGAAGAACGTTGGTTTAAGAGGGGAGTAAAGAAACATATTTTTGTGAAAAAAAAAACATCCATCATTAAACAGGGGTGGAGGCCTTTGTGTCCAGTTGCCCCACCCCCCCATTACAACCAAAAGGTGTGAATCAGGGCCCCAACAATAGTCAGGTGATTGGGGAACATGAAAATAAACTTAAATAAGACACTAACGACCTATTTGGCTGATGGTCCTCTTTTACATATGACCAACTTGTTTGTCCTCCAAGTAGAGGCAGTGCTAATAAGGCTGAGTTCACCCTAAACTCCTCAGACCGAAGAGACGAAACGTTTCATTAAAAGACCCTGTCCAGATGACCTACTTATTATTTTTTTTTGTGCTAATTGAAGCTTTTATAACTTTTCTTCACCATGTGCCAGCATGATAGACAAAATTTGCAGATTTCAGCATAAGTTTTCTGAATCGTCACAGCGTGACAGGGTCTTTACATTCAAACGGTTTCTGTCCTGTGTGGACGCTCGTGTTTGATTAAATAACCCTTCTGGCTAAATCTATGTTCACAGTCCTCACATACAAATTATTTCTGTCCTGTGTGGCCTCTCATGTGTTTGATTAAATAATGCTTTTGACTAAACTTATGTCCACAGTCCTCACATACAAACAGTTTCTGTCCTGTGTGAATGTTCATGTGTCTGTTTAAAGCACTCCTATGGCTAAATCTTTGTCCACAGTCCTCACATAAAAATGGTTTCTGTCCTGTGTGGATGCTCATGTGATAGTTTAAACAATTCTTGTGGCTAAATCTATGTCCACAGTCCTCACATACAAATGGTTTCTGTCCTGTGTAGACTTTCATATGATCGTTTAAATAACGCTTTTGACTAAATTTATGTCCACAGTCCTCACATACAAATGGTTTTTCTCCTGTGTGGACTTTCATGTGATTGTTTAAATTGACCTTTTGACTAAATCTGTGTCCACAGTCCTCACATACAAATGGTTTCTGTCCTGTGTGGACTCTCATGTGATTGTTTAAATGACCCTTTTGACTAAATTTATGTCCACAGTCCTCACATACAAATGGTTTCTCTCCTGTGTGGACTTTCATGTGATTGTTTAAATGACCCTTTTGACTAAATTTATGTCCACAGTCCTCACATACAAATGGTTTCTCTCCTGTGTGGACTTTCATGTGATTGTTTAAATGACCCCTTTGACTAAATCTATGTCCACAGTTCTCACATACAAATGGTTTCTGTTCTGTGTGAATGCTCATGTGATTGTGCAAAGTACTCTTTTGACTAAATCTACGTCCACAGTCCTCACATTCAAATGGTTTTTCTCCTGTGTGGACTCTCATGTGTCTGTGTAAATTTGATTTCCAGGTATATCTTTTACCACATTCATCACAACTAAAGGATTTGGGTTGTGTCTGGACTTCTCTATGCGACTCTACATGTTTCTTCTCTCTGACACTTTTCTTATGACTCAAACAGTTTGAAGGTCTTACTGTTGAATGACGTGTCATGTGTCTCTGAAG